>JAVKPL010001769.1:0-16843 GCA_032173675.1 Gastrolobium villosum
TTGGGAGGCAACCCAATGTAGAGTTACTTTTCTTCAAAAAAAAAAAAAAGAGGAAAAAATAAAAGGAATGGAGATGGCTGGAATCAAATCTGGGAATGGTGGGCTCATGTTTTTCATCCATCTTGTGATTTGATTATTGCTGGGGACAGCAATTTTCTAAATCTGGGAATTGGGCGCACCACATTAGGTACAGAGGAGCCAAACTGAAAAGACCTCTAACAGAAAAAATTTCTGAATCAAGGGAGATTTCTAAACCTATCTGTCTTAATTTCTTTTGTTATTTCTGTTTTGATATTCTCTGAGCAACATACCTGGATTTGTGTTATCTGTGTTAGCTACTCACGCAATAAGATGATTAAATCTTAGAGAGCATATAGGATACTGTGTGAGAAGTCATAATGAATAAATGTATGAGTAATGCATTGAAGAATAAGAGTTATTATTGCTCGTTTGATTGAATTCTTTGTTGAGAGTTACAGTTGATATGTGATGATAAAGGGAATTTAGATTCTAGTTTGATTGCACAGCCGTGAGGTTTGAGCCTATACAGTAAATTTTCTTTGTAGAGAGACCTCACTGTGATAATACTCTAGAACTTGATCTGTTTCTCTGTAATGCATGCATGATCTGAAATGATAAAGGCAATTCTTTCTTGTTAACTACTTGACCAAATAACTGTCCTGATAAAAAAAAAAAAAAAAATCCCATTTGCTAGCCCCTTTGAGCCTTAGCGTATTGTTTTTTTTTATTAAATTCAACCATAAAGACACTTGACTTCTTTTTGACATACCTTGAATGAGATTGAAGCACTGATTATAGAAAATTCAAGGAAAAAGTTCACAGAAGTTAAAGTGATGGCAAAAACAAAAGCTGAGACCATAGAGAAAAAGAACAAAATGAAAAGTTGCATAGCAACGGAAAAAGCATGAAAAGGTCAAGAAAAGAAGACAACAAAGAGAAGGGAGAGTATGAATAGAAAGGAAAAGAGTAATTGTATTTGAGCGTGAACAACTAGTTGTGTTTCAATCTCATATACAGTAAAAATTAGTCACTTTCCCAAATATTCATACCTAAGCCTAAGCCAAGTTACAACCTTGCAAAGACCTTTGGATCTAATTGTGCATGTGTTACATATTCCTCATTCTTAGGAACTTGAGAATAGGATCAAGCCTATGGTAGTCTTATTGCACTGATGGATTGAGAGTTTAAACCCAATATACAAGAGTGAAAAGTGCAGTGATTATCTTCGTAAGGAGTGATCAAGCTTGATTCTAATCCCTTATGCAAAAATTGATTACTGAAATTCTCAACTTTGAATTCATTCATGCATAGCATTATGACTTTGAATCTCTTCAATGTAGGAAAATGCATTAGTGACATACATTCTTCTCACAGGGCTTATCATTGCTGCCTAATGTTTGATCTTATTTATTGCTAGGGACAGCAATATCTAAATCTGGGAATTGTTTGATATGCCTTCAGCATATAGATATTTCAGAGTAAAAAGAATAAGGATTTGACAGTAATTCAGTAATAAAAGTTATTATTTTTAATGAATTATTAACAATCCATGTTCAGACACACTTTCACTGATTTTTCTATATTTTTATAGGTTAAGAGGTGAAGAAATTCAAAATTTAAAAAACAAAGAAGGGAAGACCGCGCGAGAGATCGAACAAGGCGCCAGAGGATCGCACCACTATTGAATTCAGAATTTGAATTCAAAATCTGAATTCAAATCTGATTTAATTTAATATTTCCGTTATAAGTTTTTGTAATAAAGTGTAATTTAATTCTTCCGTTTTTGTAATAAGTGTAATTTAATTCTAAACGTTATCAGAGGGATATTTTCGTAATTTGCACGGAAACCCTAATTGGCTGCTATTTGAAGGGGTCCCCTCCACACATTCAGAGCATGCTACACTCCATTCCTCACAGTTCAGATTTCTTCAGAGGAGAATCCGGAGTTCTTCGAGTTCTTCGAAGTTCTTCGTGTTCTTCATGATCTTCATGTTCTTTTAGTTTTCTTCTTCTTTTTATTTCATTGTATGTTTTCTTTTTCAAGATCAGTCATGGTTGGCTAGATCTACTTTTGCTGTAGTTAGGGTCACGAACCCTTGTGAACCCCTGATACAATGGATTGAGTTTTTATTGATATATTTATCTTTTGAATTTCGTTCTATTCTGATCGTATTGTTATTGTTATTATTAGATCCGATCAATCTAGTAAGTAATAATAAATCTGAGGATTAGGGCCAACAAGAGGGATCTGAGGTCTTTAATCCAGAAAGGGAATAGAACGACGGTATGAACATGATCTAGGGATAGACATGATTCATATCGTAGATGTTTTAATTATCGACCTTTATGCTTGATCTCATATAGGGCACCTCAAGGAATTAGGGTTCTATATGAGATTAAAGGGTTAATTCCTCAAGGGATTGAGAATTAACTATTGATACCTTTATCTGATAATTATCTAATTTCACGATTTATATATTAATATTTAACTTAATCCAGAGTAAAAGGTGGGGATCATCGGTGAGTGTTCTCTAACTGCAGCGTTTTTCTCAATTATTTTTACATCTTTTATAATTCAATCTTTCTTCATCTCTTTCTTCAGAAAACCCTAAAAACACGCAATTTACTTTTTAATTTACTTTTTGTTTTTAAACCAACAACAATTGCTACCTCTTTTGATCCGTTCAACTTAAGGGGACTGGTTATTGTAGTACTTGGTCTACAATCCCTGTGGAGACGATACTTACTTATCACTTTTATTACTTGGAACGATCGGTATACTTGCCGAGATCGCAACATGTAACCAACTGAAGAAGGTGCAAAACCATGAGCAAAAAGTCAAAAATTACCAAAAGAAAAATTCAAATACCTGATCACGTTCTGGCACTTGTATCACCATTTCTCTCAAGTCGATCCCCGCCGTTGATTGTGCAGGCTCACTGATTGTTTTGAATCTCTGCTTACACAAAGGGCAACGAGATTCCACCTTCGACCACTCAATAATGCAAGCAAAGCAAAAATAGTGAGTGCAACAATTTAGTACCCCCCTTACTCTTCCTTTATTTTCCTCAGACAGACAAATTCCACACACCTGCTTTCCCACCTCACTTTTTAAGTCCTCTACCTTTTCTTTACCCTTACTTCGTTTAGATTCCTCTATCTTTTCCTTACCCTTCCGGCCCGGGGGTTTCTGTTGCTGATGTGGAACTTCATGTACTCCAACCTCCTCATTTTTCACTAGAAGGGAAGAACTCCTCAAGTTCCTTCTTAAATTTCTACACAATTCCTCGCCTTCTCTCAACTGCTCTCTCTCTTCTTCAGAGATAGTAAACTCATAATCAGATGATCCAGACAAACTATCAGAATTGGAATTGTAATCTTCAAGAAGTCTTCTCCTTTTCCGACCTGGTTTTTTCCTACTCTTTGTCCTGATGGTTGGGCCGTTATCTATAAAATCATCTGCATTTTCACATTGCACTTTCCTCATTAATCCACCATTCTTTCTTCTTTTCTTTCTCAAAGGCTTCTTTGAAGCTCTAGATCTCCTCCTTTTCCTACCTCTGGTAGAAGTCACAGAAGCCTTTCTCTGCAAAACCTTCTTGCCCATTTTTATGGCATTATTTTTCCTTTTTCTCCCCCTTGTTTCTTCTTCCTCGTCTGAGTAATCTTCCTCCTCTATTGTAAATTCCTCATCATCATCAAAATTGAAATCCTCATTCCAATCCTCATCCTCATCCTCATCCTCATCCTCATCCTCATCTCCATCTTCTTCTTTTTCTTGTTCTTCTTGTTCTGCATATGTAATCCTTTGCCTCTTCCGTGAGGTTTTACTTGCAATCTTCCGCCGACCACAAATGCCATTTTTGGCCTTTGATCTATTGAATTTCCTCACTTCCTCCTTCTCTTTAGGAAAACCACCAAAACTCTCCTCGGATGCGCATCCATCTAAAGAAGAGATATCCTCCTCTGGACAATCAGACATATCTCCGGCATCATCTGAAACCACATAATCTTCATCAGAACCACCTTCCTTTGACCGAACCTTTTTCCTGAAATTGCGTTTGCCACTAACCTTTCCTCCCCTTGCCATCTGTTCTCACACAAAAACAGAGAGCAATGTTACCAAAAAAAAAAACAGAGAGCAAACCCCCATTCAAGGGCATAAAGCGTCAAAACTTCTCAGAACAACAAAAACACATGAAATCAAATCATATCATTATTCTTCCATCCAAAGGTTCCCCTTTAAGCTCAGATTTATTCGTAATTAATAACGAAGTAAACAACAACGAAGTAAAGATCAGATTTAGCAATTAGCACAAACATGGGAGGAATTAATTACAGAGATCCTATGATTAGTTTGGTCATAAATGATGAGAGAATTATGCCACCAAAGCAAAACAAACAGTGGCGAAAAAGAAATTAAATAATAAGATGCCATTTTCTAAAAATTTGAACGGATGAAAGAGGAGACTCTGGTTCAATATAGAGAAAGAGGGAACAAAAAAAATCACGTGAATCAAAGAGGATAGCAACTGGGGTTACCGAACAGGAAAAGAAAAAACCCGTTTAGATATTTCAATTGAAAACGTTTGGGTTTCCGAATTCTTGAAAAATTTTCTTGGTTACGTTGTTCGTTTCTTTTTGTTTGGTTTCTTTATTTATTTACTTTCAAAACCAAATAGAGAGAGAGAGAGAGAGAGAGAGAGAGAGAGAGAGTTTTCATTACCACAACGTTCAAATGGCGTCCGCGACCCTGTCACTTGTGGGTAGGTTTCGCTCCAAATTACCAAATAGCCTTTTGTGGGCGTTAGAACTGTAACGTGATATGCATTGCAATAGGAATCGTGTATTATTTGCCCAATTATTTATAGGGAATAACATCTGTCATTTTAAAGGAAGCTTTTATCATTTTAGATCCTAACCGTTGATTTTCGTCCATCAATGGTTATGATTTATTGGATCAAAATTATTAATTAATAATAAATTTGGCCCATTAAGTTTGACCCAATAGATTATAACCGTTGATGGATGAAAATCAACGGTTATGATCTAAAATGATATAAGTTTATATCCTTTAAAAGGATAGATGTTTTTCCCTTTTTTATATCGTGTATGATCAATCTTATCAAATCTAAGATACATAAATATAACAAAATATTTGGGAAGATTATACTTGTAATTAATTTTCATTTACAATCTTTTATAATTATATCTTAATCGTTAATTTTCATCAATTAACGGTTGCCATTTATTACGAATTAATGATTAATTAATAAATTTGATTTGAGAAAATCTTAATTTTTGATTGACGGAAGTCAATGGTTAAGATATGATTGTAATAAGTCATAAATGAAAATAGATTGTAAGTATAACATTCCCCTAAAATAATATAAAAATAATTAATATCATATAAATTTAAATTATAAAAAAGGATTTGTTACGATATGAAAGATCGTAAATATCTAATCGGAGATTGGTAATTTAATATTGGATCTGTTTGCCCTCTAATGTTACGATCTAATCAATTGTAAATGTCCAATCGGAGATTGGTGATTTAATATTGGATCTGTTTGCCCTCTCTCAGCTGTTATGGAATATTTCCATATCCTAACCACCTACCCAAGGATCCCTTAAAAGATAATTACCCAATTATCCTAACAATATAAAACAGTAAGACTGCTAAGGATAGAGTCTATATCTCAATAGAAAGGAAGTTGAATCCTACTACAGCTGGGCACGTCCGTAGGGGACACCATGGGCTGCGCACACCACCAATGAACCTAGGCTTTTGACACAACGTAGGGGACATCTTAAGCTTCAAAATGGCGTATGGCACGTCCCAATCGGACCACTATGGAGAGAGATACGCTCCTCCAAAGTTCACCCAAAAACTGCCAATTCTACAGAAAATTCGCCAGAGTTTCCTTTGTATTTCCAAGAATCCCCAAATTTTCATAACCTGTTTAACACTTACACCTGAAATCCAGCAAAATCCAATGGGTGGCACACACAAGGTCCAACAACGCCTTGGGGCACTTACAACCCAATCCAATAAACACTTAAAACATAAACATTTTCATGCATAAACCATAATGCAAGTAATCATAAACCTACAATGGGCCTAAAGCCCTTCCATCACATTACATACATCCATGGTACATTTACAATACTGGATTACATTTACATTTCCAACTTTAACTTTAAACTACAAATATTTCATATTACAACATCACTTGCCAAATACATACATAACTAAAATGACATGAAACTAAACTTAGCCAAAATAACATGAACATAATGCTAATGGACTCCTCCTACATACATATACATGTTCATGCTCTAAGTCTAGCCTGGGCCAAATGGCCACCAAAAAGTACACTATACACCACCGCTCCACTCGTCATCACGCGGGCTTCTTGCCCGCTGCTCCGTGTCCACTGGTACATCCTGAAATAAATGCCCCGAGACGGGGTGAGATATACGGATATATCTCAGTAACCAAGAGGTTCTGGAGAAAACTCCACCCAATGGTTCACTTCGATGTATACAAATAGCATAAAAACAACACCACTGTTATAAAACGGGATAAAGCAAGGGATTTAGAGAAAGGGGGGATATATCAGAACAACTACGACATGCGGGATGGTAGCTACCAATACCACGCCATGTCCTCGGCTATACGCCTATGGGTACTACCCCTGGCGTGTTCATAGAACAACCCACCAAGGTACCCCTTCCAACCATATACACCCGAGATAACCTAGTGTGCTCCTATCCGGATAACACACCACGACCCTGGGTCAACTGGAACTCCCTCTCGGAGACCTATCCAGTGGCAGTCCGGAAACACTTGCCCGAAGGCTAAAAATATCTACTGGCCAGAGATCTGGTACATAAGTACCCACTGTGATAATGCACATGCATGCTCATGCTGTTCTACACTACTCATACACACTTCCTACCATTGCCATCAACTAGCAAGGTGGAACACAAAAAGGGGAACAAGCCCCAGTACCAAGAGGTTACCTTTCTTTCTTTCTTTTTACTAAGCTCCGCAGACTCCACTTGCAGCGCTTAACAGGGAACGCCTACAAAGAGGACAATTCCCCCCAATTAGAACTTCGAATCCACTCATGAATTTCAACGTACATTTGTAAACCACAACACTTACCTCAATCCACTTGATCCAGGACCAAGGGCAATCCACTGTTTCACTGTTCCAAGTCTATGTCCACGTACGGCAACCTGTACAACCATGCACGACCGTCAGTTTCAGTCACAATACGTCGAAACGCAAAAACGTCAAATTTCCTCCTCTCTCCCCCCTAAGGTTCGGCCATGCAAGGGTTAATTTAGGTTTTATTTTTCTAAATTTTCTTTCTCATTTTATTTCACTTACTTAGGTTACCCAAAGGCTAGTTCAATCGCCGTTTTACGGTTTTACGACTTTTTCGCAACGTTTTGCGAATTATTACACTTTAGGCACATTTTGCCACTTTCAACACTTATCATTTTTACATTGATTCTTCCACATGCCAATCACCACACAACCCATCTAATAACTTTTCCATCACACAACACAACACCAAAGTGTTCTAACACATCCATTTGCTCAATTGTACATAAATGGCCTAATCTTGGTTAGTCCAAACCAAGGATTTCCACTCAATTCCTATGGCCCACAACTCACATAATCACTTCCTAACATCATATAATCACACTACAATTCACTATACCACACATTAACACAAAACTCAAAAATTCCATTTCATGCATCAATTTTTCCCTAAGTTAAAAATCCATTTTTTTCGCTTAAAATTTTCATTGCATTTCTAGCATTAATACATCATTCTAAGACATTATCATCTAATAGACATTTTCCATTTGAGCTCTCTAACACAACATATCACAAAATCCCTCTTTAGGGTCCATAATCCAAATTCAAAAATCAACCAATGAAATGTTGAAATAACTCACCCAATTGAACGGTATAAGGCTCCACCTAAGTATACTCCACCATTGGAGCATTTAAAATCAACATGATCACCCTTTTCTTCTTGCAAACCGCGGCCTAAATGGGCATGGATCTCCTCACACACTCAATTTCAAGGCTAACCAAGGCTACCAATGGGTTTAGGAGGTGTTTTCCATCAAGATTCAACACAAACTTTGTTGGATTTGGTGGATTATTGCTTGGTTTAGGGGAGGGGGAAAAATCTGCACAAGAGGGAAGAAAGGGGGGCTGTGTGCGCAAGGGAAGAGAGAGAAATGGTGAGGGTGAGGGTGATGAATAGTGGCTTTAAGTGATTTTTAAGTGGAAACGGGTCCCACGCGATTTAAAACTCACCCGAATTTCCCTCCGATCATCACTAAAATTCACAATTTAAAAACCTAATGAGAAATTATAATTTTTTTATCTTAACAAAATCCTTTAATTTTAATCATTCAGATAAACTTTGGAGCTTTCCGGTTGTTCGGAAAAACACTGCTTTAAGGTACAGCGCGCTCCGTTGACAAACTTCCACAAATTGACTTAAATCCCTCAAATATTATCAGAAATCATATTTCCTATTTCTATGGACCATTTAAATTCAATATTTGAAACCTAGAGCTCAAAATTCCACTGGCACGTTTTACGGTGCAATCTGACTGCGGTATTTTTACCCGCGAAAAACACTATTCACTGATTTTTCTGAAACTTGCCTATCCACTCAATTTTTCGTTCTGAATCCATTTCCAGGCTTATTTTTATCATCTGAGACCTCCTGCTCAATTTTTACCTTCCTAGGGTTGCGTGTTGGCTAATTACCGTTTTGCCCTTTCTTTGTATTTTGGTCTATTCTTTGGGATTTTCACTAATCCTTCACTTAATTTCTCACTTAACACTTTAATTACTTATTTTAGAATTGTGAGGTGTTATAATCACCCCACCTTTTAGAATTTTGTCCGCAAAATTAATCCATACCTGTCCACTAACTCAGGATATAGTCGGAGAATCTCCTCCTCCCGCTCCCAAGTAGCTTCCTCAGGTGTACGCCCTTCCCACTGAATCTTTAACATCGGTATCACTTTGCTTCTGAGCTTCTTTTCACTGCGGTCAAGGACCTCAATAGGACCTATAGGCATCTTTAAGTTCTCTTTAATTTCAATCTCGTCCGGTATCACCACATGTGATTCATCCGGAATGTAACGCCGCAGCTGTGATACATGAAAAACATCGTGCAGATTTGACAACTGTGGGGGCAAGGCAAGCTGATAGGCCACTGGTCCAACTCTTTTCATTACTTGATACGGCCCAATAAAACGGGGACTCAGCTTCCTCACGCCCAGTGCACGCCCAACACCAGTAACTGGAGATAACCGTACAAACACATGATCACCTTCATCAAATTCCAGCGGTCTGTGTCTATTATCATAATAACTTTTCTGCCGATTCTGTGCCTGTTTAAGCTTTTCCCTGATCATTTCTATCTGTGCCGTAGTTTCTTGCACAAAATCCGGCCCAAATCTCTCTTTATCACCAACCTCTGTCCAACAAGTAGGAGTGCGACATCTCCGCCCATACAATGCCTCATATGGTGCCATACCCAAACTGGAGTGAAAGCTATTATTATACGAAAATTCCACCAGTGATAAATATCTATCCCAAGCAGTACCCTGCTCAAGTGAGCAAGCTCTCAACATATCCTCTAATGTCTGTATGGTCCTCTCAGTCTGACCATCAGTCTGCGGGTGATACGCAGTGCTCAGCCGAAGCTGAGTGCCAAAAGCCTGCTGTAAGGCTCCCCAAAAACGAGAAGTAAATTTCGGATCCCGATCGCTAACAATGCTAACCGGTACTCCATGGAGTCTTACAATCTCTTTCACATATAACTTTGCTAATTTCTCCGTAGAGAAGTCCACTCGCACTGGCAGAAAATGTGCAGACTTCGTGAGCCTGTCCACTATTACCCAAATTGAATCGTGTCCGGCCTGAGTCCGAGGCAAACCAACAACAAAATCCATCGAGATGCTCTCCCACTTCCACTCTGGTATATCCAACGGCTGAAGTAACCCTGCTGGTTTCTGATGTTCTATCTTAACTTTCTGACAAATCAAACACCTTGATACATACTCGGCTACATCCTTTTTCATCCCCGGCCACCAGAACTTGGTTTTCAAGTCTTGATACATCTTTGTGGCACCCGGGTGTACAGCATACTGACCCTTATGGGCCTCAGTCATTACTTCTTCGGCTAATTCTTTAGGCACAACTATCCTGCCCTGGTACATTAACAATCCTTGTTCATTTAATGCTATACCATTCTGTCCTTTCAGATACTTGCTGCTATCATTTAGAATCTGTTTCTCTCTAATCCTCCCATACAATTCATTCTCAACCTGTAACCCTCTGAATTCTTCAACACTTCCTATGAAAACATCCACCAATTTCAAGTCACGGAACTGTTCTATTAAATCATGATCCCACAGCATTAACTGGGACACACTTACAGACTTTCTACTCAATGCATCTGCTACCACATTAGCTTTTCCCGGATGGTATTTCAACTCAAAGTCATAATCCTTTAAAAATTCAACCCATCTCCGCTGTCTCATATTCAATTCTTTCTGATCAAACAAATACTTTAGGCTCTTGTGATCACTGAACACAGCAAATTTCATCCCATACAGAAAATGCCTCCAGATTTTTAAGGCAAACACTATTGCAGCAAGCTCCAAATCGTGCGTCGGATAATTCTCTTCATGCGGCTTTAACTGTCTTGAAGCATAAGCAACCACTCTTTTCTCTTGCATTAGTACACACCCCAAACCTCTCTTGGACGCATCACAGTATAATTCAAATTCACCCTCCGGGTCGGGGAGTGTCAACACTGGAGCCGTAGTCAACTTCTCTTTAAGTTTCAAAAAACATTTTTCACATTCCTGAGTCCACACAAACGGAGTATCTTTTCGTGTTAATCGGGTCAATGGTAGCACCATTGTGGAAAACCCCTCAATAAATCGTCGATAATACCCAGCCAGACCCAGAAAGCTTCGAATCTCTGTAACAGTTTTCGGTCGTTCCCAGTCCATAACGGCCTCAATCTTATTCGGGTCCACAGCAACTCCTCTTTCAGAAATAACATGACCTAAAAATTGCACCTCAGATAACCAAAATTCACACTTTGACGGCTTCGCATACAACTTTTTATCTTTTAGTACCTGTAACACCGTCCTCAAATGCTCCGTATGCTCCTCCTTGCTCTTAGAATAAATCAAAATATCATCGATGAATACAATAACGAACTGATCCAAATACGGCTTGAAAATACGATTCATATAGTCCATGAACACCGCCGGGGCGTTAGTAAGCCCAAAAGGAATAACCTGATACTCGTAGTGTCCATATCTAGAACGAAATGCCGTCTTAGGCACATCCTCCGGTTTAATCCGAATTTGATGGTATCCGGACCGGAGATCAATCTTTGAAAATACACAGGCACCTCTCAACTGATCCAACAAGTCATCAATACGCGGCAATGGGTACCTGTTCTTGACCGTCACTTTATTTAATTGCCGATAGTCGGTGCACAATCTCATGGTTCAATCCTTCTTTTTCACAAATATTACCGGTGCTCCCCACGGAGACACACTAGGTCTGATGAAATCCTTTGCAGACAACTCCTCTATATGTTTCTTCAACTCTGCCAACTCTAATGGCGACATCCGATATGGAGCCAAGGAAATAGGCCCCACACCCGGCAACAACTCAATCGAGAACTCAATCTCCCTCTCAGGTGGAAATTCCGGTATCTCATCAGGGAACACATCCGCAAACTCATTAACCACCGGAATCGTAGAAATCTCAATCTCCTTACCACCCACTAATCCACCCAAGAAAATATAACCCTGATCCCCAGCCTTCAAGGCTTTAACAGCTTGACACATAGACAGAAAAGGAGACGGACCCACCGAGGGTCTCTCGTGTGCAAGTATCAACCTCTTCCCGCAACAATCAATCATTGCGCAGTTTTGAGATAGCCAATCCATACCCAATATCAAATTAACAGAGGCCAGGGGCAAGATAATTAAATCAATAGTGTAACCCCTGCCTTCAAAGGTAAATCCAACTTCTTTACAGACAAAGGAGGAATCACTAACCTCTCCCGTAGCAGTTGTAATACGCATAGGGGGAAACATCCGTGACACTTTCAATCCCAATCCTTTTGCAACATACTCAGCCACAAATGAATGTGTCGCCCCCGAATCAAATAACACAGATAAATCAATATTTGAGATAAAAATTATACCTTTAACCAAATTGGGCGCCTTAGCAGTTTGCTGAACATTAGTAGTGTAGACACGCCCAACCGTAGGAGCAGATGGCAAGGCCTGCAGATTCGCAGCCTGCCCAGTATTACTGTTACAATTGTTGGCATAATGCCCAACCTTACCACATTTGAAACAAGCATTCGGGCTCACAGTACACGGCCCTTGATGAAACCTTTTACATTTATCACAGCGAGGGTTTGAACCCCTATCATTGAAACCACTTCTTTGACCACCACCTCTTTTAAACTGACCTGGAGGCTGCCTTACCTGCAACCCCCTTCCCCTGTTATTGTTCTGATAGTAGCCACCCCTGTTGTTATTATTACCAGAAGGACCAGATGTCCTTGGAGGACCAGACTTTGGATAACGGTTGTAAACACTTTCAACCCGTTTGCACTGGGTCACCAGATCTGCAAAATTTCTCACAGCAGTATTTGACATCCTCTTTGAAATTTTCTCATTAAGACCTCTCTGAAACTTGGCAGCTAAAAACTCTGTAGTCGGCATTACACCCCCATAATTAGCAAATTTGACTAACTCATTGAATTTCGACACATAGGCCTCCACTGTCATGGTACCCTGTACCAATTTCTCAAATTCCCCCTGTTTGACCTCTCTAACATCACTGGGAAAGTATTCCTCATGAAACAGCCGCTCAAATAAAGCCCAGGTAATTTCTTCACCCTGAATAACAAATGGCTGAGATGTAGTATACCACCACTCGTGTGCATCTCCCTCGAGCATATAGACAGAATATAGCAACCTCTGGGGGTCCTGACACCCCATAACCTGAAATATCTTATCCATCCCTCTTAACCATGTAGTCACTACCTTCGGGTCCCTCGACCCCTGAAATGATGGCGGTTTATGTTTCCGGAAGGAAATGAGCCTCTGCTCATCAGTGCCAGCAGCACCCTGTATCAAAACACTCTGCCCAGCAGCACCAGATGTCTGAGCAACAGAAGAAGGATCTACAGTAGGATTTGGAATATATGTAGGATCAGTAGTGTGGTGACTAGCCTCGCCAGAATGACGACTAGCACCACTCCCCTCCTGCTGAGGAGTAACAGATGGCGTACGGGTAGCAGTCTCCGTGGCAGTATGTGGAGGTGAATTATCTCCCCTGTTCCGAGCCCTCTCTGCTCTTAACTCATTCATAAAAGCATGCATCATATCTTGGTTATTTTTCATCAGAGTCTCAGTCATATTTCTATTTAAAGCTGCCTCCTCCTACAGAGCTGTCATAGCTGCAGTAAGAGGATCCTGTGCAGTCGCACGACCTGCACCCCTAGCTCCACGGCGACCCCGTGCCCTACTCATGATATCTGCACATGTAACACAAAGGAATGGGTTGATCAGACTCACACTGAGGAATTACCTGTGCAGTAATCATAAGCAGTTCACAGATAGCTATGCAGCACAAGATGCAGTTATACCCTATCAGAGTTCCCTAACAAAACTGCTCTGATACCATAAAATGTAACAGCCCGTTACGTACCGGTATTGTTAACATTAATTATGATATTAAGCGCAGTTACAATCACAGCAGTTCATTTATAAAAATGAGAATAAACTTTTTCCGATTATTACGCGAACAGTAAAAGTATAAAAAGCGTAATAATAAAAAGCTGTGACCATAACTGAAACACTAGCGGAAGACTTTCTTAACTA
Source organism: Gastrolobium villosum (assembly GCA_032173675.1). Lineage (NCBI taxonomy): Eukaryota > Viridiplantae > Streptophyta > Magnoliopsida > Fabales > Fabaceae > Gastrolobium > Gastrolobium villosum. Next base: position 14,005 of record JAVKPL010001769.1, read on the forward strand.
TTTATACACTTTATTTTATTACCTACAAGATACTAAGGGGTTCCCATAAACCCACTTAGCCAATTCCTCACTTTTACGTTTTTACCACTTAACTGGACTTGCTAATTGTTTTTCTACGAACACAAAATAAAAATCCGAACTTAAACTCCAGGTTATCTTTTTTCCTTATTCAATTACCTTTCTAACAAGCTACCACACACTCGATTCCGAGCTCGTGGGCTCCGGTTATCGCCGTTTGAAGTTGGACAAACAACATTGCCTACCAACTCCGAAACAGTCTAAAAACGTCCAAACTTCACGGAATAAACTGCACCTAACCACAAGGACACTGCCTCTCAAAATTTTACACCATAAACTAGACACCTCAAACTTCGATTTGATATATCGTACGCTTAATTTGACCAAGTAACGAAGCGGGAATTAATTTCCCAACACAGACCCGAATCTGCCCACTGGTGCTGGCCAGAAACAGGGCAGTGTGTGACAACAGCCCTCATGGGCTGCGCACACCACCAATGAACCTAGGCTTTTGACACAACGTAGGGGACATCTTAAGCTTCAAAATGGCATATGGCACGTCCCAATCGGAAAAACTGCCAATTCTACAGAAAATTCGCCAGAGTTTCCTTTGTATTTCCAAGAATCCCCAAATTTTCATAACCTGTTTAACACTACTATTACACCTGAAATCCAGCAAAATCCAATGGGTGGCACACACAAGGTCCAACAACGCCTTGGGGCACTTACAACCCAATCCAATAAACACTTAAAACATAAACATTTTCATGCATAAACCATAATGCAAGTAATCATAAACCTACAATGGGCCTAAAGCCCTTCCATCACATTACATACATCCATGGTACATTTACAATACTAGATTACATTTACATTTCCAACTTTAACTTTAAACTACAAATATTTCATATTACAACATCACTTGCCAAATACATACATAACTAAAATGACATGAAACTAAACTTAGCCAAAATAACATGAACATAATGCTAATGGACTCCTCCTACATACATATACATGTTCATGCTCTAAGTCTAGCCTGGGCCAAATGGCCACCAAAAAGTACACTATACACCACCGCTCCACTCGTCATCACGCGGGCTTCTTGCCCGCTGCTCCGTGTCCACTGGTACATCCTGAAATAAATGCCCCGAGACGGGGTGAGATATACGGATATATCTCAGTAACCAAGAGGTTCTGGAGAAAACTCCACCCAATGGTTCACTTCGATGTATACAAATAGCATAAAAACAACACCACTGTTATAAAACGGGATAAAGCAAGGGATTTAGAGAAAGGGGGATATATCAGAACAACTACGACATGCGGGATGGTAGCTACCAATACCACGCCATGTCCTCAGCTATACGCCTATGGGTACTGAAAGTAAACTGGCCTTTGAAGGCCGATGCATGTAAGGTGTAAAACAAAAATTTTACTGCGGAACATACATGCACTTATAGATTCATGCTTTAAGACAGCATGATGTTACCTTGTTTTGGCCTGATCAGTCAGGGAGATGAGATGTCAGGCTTGAAGGGTTCAAACCCTCTAATGGTGATCCACACCACCGTTCGTCTATGATGCAAGAACTCTTTCTTGAAAGCCACCAGATGAACACCACAATGAGGCTTGCTATGCGCACAAGTGGTGAAGGTGGAGGCTAGGTATCCTGTTTGGAAAGGTGTACTGAGCTACCCTACAGAATGGTGCATAGAGGAGGAGAGTTGGCTTGGTTTTCCCATGAAACCTAAGGTGAGGAACATGTCTATTTATGCGCACCCTTTGGAGAGGAAGAGGGAATTCATTCATTCAAAATGAAAAACAAACTTTCAAATTTCTTTGAAAGTTGTGCATGAAACAGTGTGATAAGGTGGAGCTGTTGCAAAACAAACTTTGCCAACAACCTCCAATCTTATCCACATGAATTTAAATTCAAATTAATTTAAACTTAAATTCATAAACTATCATATAATATACAGTTTTCATGCGCATAATTCAGCCCTATAAAGGGTCCAAATACATTGAGCAGTTGCATTCAAAATTTGAATCAACTTACCCACTGATTCCCTCAACCACCAAATCTGAATGGAGGTTTGTTTTAAGTGATAAGATAACACTCTTATCACTTAAAAGTGGCGCACCAAACAGCCTAGGGAGAGCCTCCAAAGATGCTTCTCCATCCAAGGAATATGCTCCAATAAGATCCTGTCTTATCCTTTTGTTATGAAACAACTTTTCAAAACCAATTCAAATTCGAATTCAAACACTTGAATTCAAACGTTCAAACATTCAAATTCAAAATTCAAAATTTCAAATTTCAAATTCAAAATTCGAATTTCAAAATTCAAATTCAAATTCAAATTTTAAAATTCAAATTTCAAATTTCAAATTTCAAATTCAAAATTCGAATTTCGAAATTCAAATTCTAAATTCAAATTTCAAAATTCAAATTTCAAATTCAAAATTCGAAATTCAAATATTTGATTATTAATTTAACTAATTAAATTAATTAGTAATGGCTTGGACTATCCAAGCCCATTACTAAACTCCATGCACCACCCACCCATTTAGGTGGGCTTCCAAACAGCTTCTTGGGCTAATAACATTATTAGGCCCAATACCTTTAAAGCTAGTCCATCATAACTACAAGGTTTTACTATGCATAGATTCCCGAGTCCCTGTAAATGTCATCCCGATTTCTCCGGTTTACAGATAATATAACACCTCAAGTATTTAAATGTTTATTTTAATGTAATAATGTGAAATGAAAGTTGGTGGATTAGTGAAAATCCAAGGATTATGGCCAAAAAGGGCAAAA
>JAVKPL010001770.1:0-17114 GCA_032173675.1 Gastrolobium villosum
ACTTGGAATGTCTTTGGCGACCTCTTCATACTTCTGATTCTGGACCAGAGGGAAAACTGTGCACTTAATAGGAGCCACAAATGAAGGGAAAAGCGAAATACATTTAACTGTTCATCCCCAGCTTTACTTGGCCTCATATAAAAAGAGTGTTCAAAGAGACAATAAATTATCCTTCTCAATTCCAAAGGACGGTTCAATCACAGATGGTATAAAAACTCGCTGGTGCTCTTTCTTTTTCTCCTTCTGAATGGTCACCATATTCTTCTTAATAGCTACAGTTTTCTCAAGTGTACACACATTAAACTCCACTTCCCCTTTTGATTCCAGTGCAGCCTTCATATCTAAAGCTTCTTTCTCATGCATTGCCTGCCAGAGAAAATTCCATATATGAAAAAATAATGCAAGTAGCACTTTACAAAGAGTCATGGAATTAACAACCAAATTAATTACACCATCAATTACCTCTAAGTGCTTCAACCACCTTCTTTGATCCCCTTTGAACGCCAGACCCAGCTCCTTCTTTACTGGAGCTATAACCAATTTCTGAAACAATTCACAAACCAAGTCAATCAATGATGATCAAATACTTTTGAGGGTGGTGCATGAATCGCAGGGACCAATTATGTATATCCCATCAATAAATCAATACAATTAGAATTAAACAGTACCTCAACTTCCTTTGGTTCTGAAAACTTTTCATGAGCCACTAGTGGAACACCGCTTTTCTCCTGAGGTATCAAATACAAAAGCATTATGAGAATGTGGTACACCACAAAATATAATATTCGAATTTCCTTAGTTGTTTTTGTAAAGAACCAATTCAACCCAAAAGCTTAAGCTGTTGGGTGAGGCTACATTAATGGTTTTTATATATCTCAACAGATATTAACCAAAATACATTTTATCCCCACGTGATTTGAATTTTAGTGAAAATATTACTTTTTTTCAGTTAAAACAAATGCAAGTTAAACTCCAAAAACAAGTTAAACTCCAAAAACTGAAAACCGATCTTCAAGTTGAGTTAAGTGAAAATAAACAAACTCCAGGGGAGGTCAAGTGATAAAGAAAAAGTTTGTTTTGGTAATCGTAAGACCACTTGTTATGCACATACCTTATATTTCGTTTGTTTTAACTTGGAAACTAACATTTTTCATTATAAAAAGAAAACTTACTAAGAGGATTAAGTCAAGAAAAGACTATCTTCAAGGAGGTAAATGTGTTTTACACTATCAGATAAATGAACATCATCGACTGAATGCAGGTAATATAACGAGGGCATTCACTCCCCAGGTTCCTGAGTCCTGATCTAAGGAAACCGATTTGAATTATACAAACCAAACAATTTACCCACTAGAATTGTGGTGTATTGATTTATAAAAGTTATGAAAAAGAATACAAATAATTAAAGTGATTACCGAGTGAGCATTCAAGTCATATGCAGATCTATCGGCAATGCCAACACACTCAATCCAGCCATAGGAACACTCAATCTCAGCATCCCAACAGTCACCAGCATAATGGGCCATCTCATTTTTAAGGTGTTGCCTAAATCTTAAACGGTCTTTGTCTATACCAAGACTCGTCAAGAAAAGATATACTCTCCCGATGAAATAACCAAGAGTCTCATTATTGACAATTCCCTGATCAAAAAGGGAAGAAAAAAATAGCATCATAACATGTCATTAAAGATGGACAATGACAAACAAGATAACTAGAAGAAACTATTTTAGTTCAAACCGACCTTTGAAACAGCTTCACCAAGACGAATTTTCTTTGCAGGCGGAGGGGGCTGTTTCACTTGTTCCTCCCTCGGGAACATCAAAAACTCCAAGTCAGCAACTTGTGAGAATTTTGGATGAGATTTATCTTCTGGATCAACAAAGTGCTCAATTTCTGCTAGCGTAAATTCACGGACTCTGAGAAGGCCTTGGCGGGGAGATATCTACACATAACATAACTCAATTATTCCACAGAGATCAATAATGAAGAAAACAAAAAGGTAAAGGATTACAAACCTCATTTCTAAACGCCTGTCCAATTTGTGCTGCAGCAAATGGGAGTTTATTCCCATTGTAATAATACAAGTCCTTGAAATTCACAAATATGCCTTGTGCAGTTTCGGGACGCATAAACCCAACACTAGAGGCATATGGTCCAATTGATGTTTGAAACATCAAATTGAAAGGATATGGATCAGAGAGTGGATTGTTGGTGTCTGGAGCTGTAATTCCATACTCCTTAATCTTAGCACCAAGCTCTTCAGCACAGAGATCATCTAAAATGGCCAACACATGCTTGAGTTCCAAAGCCTCATTGGATGATATGGTGAGGTCTTTCTCAAGCTTGTTTTTGCAAAAATTCTTCAGCAAGTGATCAGCACGGTGACCTGTCCCAGTTATCTCATCCTTCACCATCAGATCAGTGAATTTTTCAAGGTGACCCGAAGCCTTGAACACAATTTCCGGCGTCAAACAAGGGCAATCAACTTCGAGCATGTTCTCTTCGAGGACGAAATGCTCACGCCAGAACCCTAGCACGTTTGATTTCACGGCGCAACCTGGAGGGCCATAATCGTAAAGCCCAGCAACACCGCGATAAATCTTGAACGAAGGGATGTAGAACAAACGCCGTTCAAGAGCGTTCGCCACCGATTGACGGAAAGCTTCCCGGTTGTCGGCGCCACCTGAGCCGGAGAATGCCTGCAGGTCTTTCTCGATGGAAGACTTGCCCAGCTTGAGTGCGTTTAGGGCTTCCACGGCCGCTTCGATTTCGGACTTGGAGGCGGCGCCGCTGGCCTTGAGGGCGCGGACGGCGTTACCTTGGGCTTCCACGGCGGATTGCTTCTCGGCGAGGGCTTTGCGGAGGGATTCTTCCGTGGCGGCGGCCATGGACGACGACGAAGATGAAGAAGCAGAGAAAATTGGAAGCGAAAACGAACGCGAACGCAATGGAGATATGGTTGAAACTACTCCAAGTCTCACTCTCAATCTCACTAAATGCAAAAGCATAACATTCACTACTATGGACTAGGTTAACATTACAGATAATTCTAATTTTATAAATATTAATTCATATATATAAAAAAAAAAAGTTTTATTTTTCTTATGTTGCATGAGACAAATTATCTCATGCAACACACAAAGAATGAGTGGGACCCACTTTTTATTTTCTTCCTTATTAATGAATCCATCCACTTTTTGTGTGTTGCATGAGACAACTTGTTTCATGTAACATAAGAAAAATAAAACCCATAAAAAAATAGAGGGGTGTATTTGGATTTAGATTTTAAAGGATTTTAATGGTTGTTTTTAGAAGAGGAAAAAAATTCATTAGTATTCAATTAAGAATCTAAATGATTGAAAAGAAGTCATGTGGTATTCGATTAGAATAATTTTAAAAGATTATTGTAAGACTTTGAGATTATAGATAGGATGTCTCTCTCATAATCTCACTCTAACCCTTATGAAAATCCTTGATATTTCTATACTGTGGTGCTTCTTTTTCCTGTTGCGGGTCGACTCGCTCAAAATCGGGTTCCGCTAGGAGCTATATCAAAGCTCAAAACAGCATATTCTTTAGCCATTTTATCACAAAATGTTTTGTCTTGGAGACAGAGATATCCAGTCCAATAGACTGGTATGTTAATCTTGGATCTAGTGCCCTCTCCAAAGTATCTATGAAGGAGATACCCTTGAGTCAAGCAGATCACTATGCACAGTAAGCAAGCAACGACTTTGCCAATGGGGGTGTGTGTGTGCGCGTGCATAGTGACAGCTTAACAGTAAGAGAGAGAGCGTAACGCACCTTTAGGGTTTTACCTTTTATTTATAAAAGTTACTTGTAGGTAATACGATGTGGACCTTTAGTGCCTCTAATGAGGGCTCTGACCTACTTGCCATGCCGTCGTATTAGGATTAGTATCCTTGATGGATATCCATCCATAATTATACTTCATTTACATCTTGGATTGCCACTCATTGGGCCTGTCTTTTAATAGGCCCCTTATACGGGTGCATAACAGTTGCCCCTCAGCCAGGCTATCTGGGTGTCCGGGTTACTGGGGTGAACATCTTTGCATTTTGCTTTAGGTTTTCTGCCGAGCTGAGAGCGTTTGAGTTTTTGTAAACTCCTCTTTGAATACATGCCCCTTATATCTTAGGATCTTTCAACCAGGGTTCTTATTGCCCCTTATATCGGCGTGTTGAGCATCAACCCGGTAAGATATCTCATGTATCTCCTATAACACCTCAAAATTCTAAATTAAATAATTAAAGTGTTAAGTGATGGATTAGTGAAAATCCCAAAGATTAGGCCAAAATACAAAGAAAGGGCAAAACGGTAATTAGCCAACACGCAACCCTAGAAAGATAAAAATTGAGTAGGAGATCTCAGACGATAAAAGTAAGCCTGAAAATGGATTCAGAACGAAAAATTAAGTGGATAGGCAAGTTTCGGAAAAATCAGTGAATAGTGTTTTTCGCAGGTAAAAATACCGCAGTAAGATTGCACCGTAAAACGTGCCAGTGGAATTTTGAGCTCTAGGTTTCAAATATGAATTTTAAATGGTCCATAGAAATAGGAAATATGATTTCTGATATTATTTGATGAATTTAAGTCAATTTGTGAAAGCGTGCTAACGGCGCGCGCTGTAGCTTAAAGCAGTGTTTTATCCGAACAACCGGAAAGTTCCGGATTTATCTGAGTGAGTATAATTAAAGGAGTTTAATTAATATAAAAAAATTAGAATTTCTAAATAGGTTTTAAATTTGTGGACGTTTAGTGGTGATCGGAGGGAAATTTGTATGAGTTTTAAATCGCATGGGACCAGTTCCCACTTAAAGTCACTTAAATCACTTAAATCACTATTCATCACCACTATCCTCACTTAATTTGGATGAGCTCGGTGGACGGATAAAAAGAAACGTAACCTCTTAGTACTGGGGCTTGTTCCCCTTGTGTGTTCCACCATACCCGTTGAGGGTGATGGTAGGAAATGTGTATGAGTAGTGTAGAATGATATGAGCATGCATGCATTATCACAGTGGGTACTTATGTACCAGATCACTGGCCAGTAGATATTTTAGCCTTCGGGCAAGTTTCCGGACTGCCACTGGATAGGTCTCCGAGAGGGAGTTCCAGTTGACCCAGGGTCGTGGTGTGTTATCCGGATAGGAGCACACTAGGTTGTCTCGGGTGTATATGGTTAGAAGGGGTACCTTGGTGGGTTGTTCTCTGAACACGCTAGGGGTAGTACCCATAGGCGTATAGCCAAGGACATGGCGTGGTATTGGTAGCTACCATTCCCGCATGTCATAATTGTTTTCTGATATTACCCCTTTTTTCTCTAAATCCCTTGCTTTATCCCGTTTTATAACAGTGATGTTGTTTTATATTATTGATATACATCGAAGTGAACCATTGGGCGGAGTTTTCTCCAAAACCTCTTGGTTACTGAGATATATCCGTATATCTCACCCCGTCTCAAGGCATTTATTTCAGGATGTACCAGTGGACATGGAGCAGCGGGCAAGAAGCCCGTATGATGATGAGTGGAGCAGTGATGCATATTTTGCTTTTTGGTGGCCACTTGACCTAGGGTAGACTTAGAGCATGAACATGTATATGTATGTAGGAGGATTCCATTAGCATTATGTTCATGTTATTTGGCTAAGTTTAGCAATCATGTTGTTTTAGTTTATGAGTTCATTTGCCAAGTGAAGTTGTAATATGTAGATATTTGTAGTTTAAAGTTAAAGTTGTAAATGTAAGTGTAATTCAGTATTGTAAATGTACCATGGATGTATGCTTATTATGATGGAAGGGCTTTAGGCCTATTTTAGGTTTATGATTATCTGTATGATGATATATGCATGAAATCGAAGTTGGTGATTGAAATTATAAAAAGATTGAAAGTGAACTGCTTATGTTTTAAGTATAAATTGGATTGGGTTGTAAGTGCCCCAAGGCGTTGTTGGTCCTTGTGTGTGCCACCCATTGGATTATTGCTGGATTTCAGGTACAATTGTAGTGTTAAACAGCTTATGCAAATTTGGGGATTTTAGGAAATACAAAGGAAACTCTGGCGAAATTTCTGTAGAATTGGCAGTTTTTGGGTGAACTTCGGGAGAGCATATCTCTCTCCATAGTGGTCGATTGGGACGTGCCATACGCCATTTTGAAGCTTAAGATGTCCCCTACGTTGTGTCAAAATCCTAGAATCATTGGTGGTGTGCGCAGCCCATGGTGGCTGATTGCATAAACTGCCCTGTTCTAGCCTGTACAAGGGGTCAGATTTGGGTCTGTTTTGGGAAATTAATTCCCGCTTCGTTACTTTGTCAAATTAAGCATACGATATATCAAATCGAAGTTTGAGGTGTCTAGTTTATGGTGTAAAAGTTTGAGAGGCAGTGGTCTTGTGGTTAGGTGCAGAATATTCGGTGAGTATTGGAGGTTTTGGGCTGTTTTGAAGTTGGTGGGCAATGTTGTTTGTCCAACTTCAAACGGCGATAACCGGAGCTAACGAGCTTGGAATCGAGTTTGTGACAGCTTGTTAGAAAGGTAATTGAATAAGGAAAAAGAATAACCTGAAGTCTAGGTTTGGAATTTTGTTTTGTGTTCGTAGAAAAATTAATTAGTGAATCTGGTTAAGTTGGAAAAACGTAAAAGTGAGGAATTGACTAAGTGGGTTTATGGGAACCCCTTAGAGTCTTATATGTAGTAAAGTAAAGTGCATAAATAGTTTAAGTAAGTCTTCCGCTAGTGTTTCAGTTACGATCACAGCTTTTAATTATTACGCTTTTTATACTTTAACTGTTCGCGTAATAATAGGAAAAAGTTTATTCGCATTTTTATAAATAAATTGTTGTGATTGTAACTGCGTTTAATATCATAATTAATGTTAACAATACCGGTGTACAACGGGCTGTTACATCTCCTATATCGAGTTATGGATGAGCTTGAGTTGTTGGGCTCCAACTAGCGGGTTGCCCCCAAAAAATCACCCCTTACACACATGTTCGCAGTTCGTAGCTTTCTTTCTGGGACCGGAAATGATTTCTCTCAGCCCATGAAAAAAATGGAAAATCGTACCCAGTCATGAAATTTTGATCTGGTTTTTTGCAAGCATCCACGCTTAAATATAATAGGCTTACATGCATGAAAAAAAATGGAAAATCGTACCCAGGCATGGAATTTTGATATGATTTTTTGCAAGCATCCATGCTTAAATATATCCAACACCCCAACCAAGTTTCATTGGATTTCATGGAATGATTGATTTCTAATATATTTTTGGGGCCTATAATAGGCTTATATGCATGAAAAAATGTAAAATCGTACCCAGGCATGGAATTTTTATCTGGTTTTTTGCGAACATCCATGCTTAAATATATCCAACACCCCCTCCAAGTTTCATTGGATTTCATGGAAGGATTCATTTTTAATGAATTTTTGGAGCCTGTAATAGGCTTACATGCATGAAAAAAAATGGAAAATCGTATCCAGGTATCGAATTTTGATCTGGTTTTTTGCAAGCCTCCACGCTTAAATATATCCAACACCTCCGCCAAGTTTCATTGGATTTCATGGAAGGAAGGATTGATTTTTAATGAATTCTTGGAGCCTATAATAGGCTTACATGCATGAAAAAATGGAAAATCGTATCCAGTCATGGAATTTTGATCTGGTTTTTTGCAAGCATTCACGCTTAAATATAATATGCTTACATGCATGAAAAAATGGAAAATCGTACCCAGACATGGAATTTTGATCTGATTTTTTGCAAGCATCCACGCTTAAATATATCCAACACCCCCTCCAAGTTTCATTGGATTTCATGATGGGGTTGACTTTTAATGAATTTTTGGAGCCTATAATAGACTTACATGCATGAAAAAATGGAAAATCATACCCAGACATGGAATTTTGATCTGATTTTTTGCAAGCGTCCACGCTTAGATATTTCCAACACCCCCTTCAAATTTCATTGGATTTCATGGAAGGATTGATTTTTAATGAACTTTTGGACCCTATAATAGGCTTACATGCATGAAAAAATGGAAAATCGTACCCAGTCATGAAATTTTGATCTGGTTTTTTGCAAGCATTCACGCTTAAATATAATAGGTTTACATGCATGAAAAAATGGAAAATCGTTCCCAGGCACGGAATTTTTATTTGATTTTTTGCAAGCATCCAGGCTTAAATATATTCAACACCCCCTCCAAGTTTCATTGGATTTCTTGGAAGGATTGATTTTTAATGAATTTTTGGAGCCTATAATAGGCTTACATATATGAAAAAAAAAATGGAAAATCGTACTCAGGCATGGAATTTTGATATGGTTTTTTGCGAGCATCCATGATTAAATATATCCAACACTCCCTCAAGTTTCATTAAATTTCATGGAAGGATTGATTTTTAATGAATTTTTGGAGCCTATAATAGGCTTAAATGCATGAAAAAATGGAAAATCGTACCCATGCATGGAATTTTGATATGGTTTTTTGCAAGCATCCACGCTTAAATAATTCCAACATCCCCTACAAGTTTCTTTAGATTTCATAGAAGGATTTATTTTTAATGAATTTTTGGAGCCAATAATATATTTACATGAATGAAAAAAATGAAAAATCGTACCCAGGCATGAAATTTTGATCTAGTTTTTTTTGCAAGCATCCACGCTTAAATATAATAGGCGTACATGCATGAAAAAATAGAAAATCGTACGCAGGCATGGAATTTTGATCTGATTTTTTGCAAACATCCACGCTTAAATATATCCAAGTTTCAATGGATTTCATAGAAGGATTGATTTTTAATGAATTTTTGGAGCCTATAATAGGCATACATGCATCAAAAAATAGAAAATCATATCCAGGCATGGAATTTTGATCTGGTTTTTTGCGAGCATCCATGCTTAAATATATCCAACTTCCCCTCCAAGTTTCATTGGATTTCATGGAAGGATTGATTTTTAATGAATTCTTGGAGCTATAATAGGTTTACATGCATGAAAAAAGGAAAATCGTACCCAGGCATCAAATCTTGATCTGATTTTTTGCGATCATCCACGCTTAAATATATCCAACACCTCCTCCAAGTTTCAATGGATTTCATGGAAGGAATGATTGATTTTTAATGAATTTTTGGAGCCTATAATAGGCGTACATGCATGAAAAAATGGAAAATCATACCCTGTCATGGAATTTTGATCTTATTTTTTGCAAGCATCCATCCACGTTTAAATATTATATGCTTACATGCATGAAAAAATGGAAAATGGTACCCAGGCATGGAATTTTGATCTGATTTTTTGCAAGCATCCACGCTCAAATATATCCAACACCCCCTCCAAGTTTCATTAGATTTCATGATGGGGTTGATTTTTAATGAATTTTTGGAGCCTATAATAGGCTTACATGAACAAAAAAATGGAAAATCGTACCTAGGCATGGAATTTTGATCTGGTTTTTTGTAGGCGTCCACGCTTAAAGTTTTCCAACACCCCCTCCAAGCCAGTCATGAAATTTTGATCTGTTTTTTTACCAGAATCCACAGTTAAATATAATAGGCTTACATGTTGGAAAAAAATGGAAAATCGTACCCACGCATGAAATTTTGATATGACTTTTTGCAAGCATCCACGCTTAAATATATCCAACACCCACTCCAAGTTTCATTGGATTTCATGGAATGATTGATTTTTAATGAATTTTCGGGGCCTATAATAGGCTTACATGCATGAAAAAATGGAAAATCGTACCCAGGCATGGAGTTTTGATCTGCTTTTTTGCGAGCATCCATGCTTAAATATGTCCAACACCCCCTCCAAGTCTCATTGGATTTCATGGAAGGATTGATTTTTAATGAATTTTTGGAGCCTATAATAGGCTTACATGCATGAAAAAATGGAAAATCGTAACCAGGCTAGGAATATTGATCTGATGTTTTACAAGCATCCATGTTTAAATATATCCAACACCCCCTCCAAGTTTCAATGGATTTCATGGAAGGATTGATTTTTAATGAATTTTTGGAGCCTATAATAGGCTTACATCCATGAATAAATGGAAAATCGTACCTAGGGATCGAATTTTGATCTGGTTTTTTGCAAGCATCCACGCTTAAATATATCCATCACCCCTACATGTTTGACTGGATTTCATGAAAGGATTGATTTTTAATGAATTTTTAGAGCCTATAATAGGCTTACATGCATGAAAAAAATGGAAAATCGTATCCAGTCATGAAATTTTGATCTATTTTTTTGCAAGCATCCATGCTTAAACATAATAGGCTTATATGAATGAAAATTTTGAAAATCGTAACCAGACAAGGAATTTTGATCTGATTTTTTTGCAAGAATCCACGCTTAAATATATCCAACACCCCCTCCAAGTTTCATTGGATTTCATGGAGGGATTGATTTTTAATGAATTTTTGGAGCCTATAATAGGCTTACATGCAGGAAAAAATGGAAAAACGTACCCAGCCATGGAATTTTGATCTAATTTTTTGCGAGCATCCATGCTTAAATATATCCAACACCCCCTCCAAGTTTCATTGGATTTCATGGAAGGGTTAATTTTTAATGAATTTTTGGAGCCTATAATAGGCTTACATGCATGAAAAAAAATGAAAAAGCGTACCCAGACGTCGAATTTTGATCTGGTTTTTTGCAAGCATCCACGCTTAAATATATCCAACACCTCCTCCAAGTTTCATTGGATTTCATGGAAGGAAGGATTATTTTTTAATGAAATTTTGGAGCCTATAATGGGCGTACATGCATGAAAAAATGGAAAATCGTACCCAGTCATGGAATTTTGATCTGATTTTTTGCAAGCATCCACGCTTAAATATAATATGCTTACATGCATGAAAAAAATGGAAAATCGTAACCAGAAACGAAATTTTGATCTGATTTTTTGCAAACAACAACGCTTAAATATATCCAACACCCCCTCCAAGTTTCATTGGATTTCATGATGGGGTTGATTTCTAATGAATTTTTGGAGACTATAATAGACATACATGAATGAAAAATGGAAAATCGTACCCAGGCATGGAATTTTGATCTGATTTTTTGCAAGCGTCGACGCTTAAATTTTTCCAACACCCCCTGCAAGCCAGTCATGAAATTTTGATATGGTTTTTTGCAAGCATCAACGATTAAATATAATAGGCTTACATGCATAAAAAATGGAAAATCGTACCAGGCATGGAATTTTGATATGATTTTTTTCAAACATCCACGCTTAAATATATCCAACACCCACTCCAAGTTTCATTGGATTTCATGGAATGATTGATTTTTAATGAATTTTTGGGGCCTATAATAGGCTTACATTAATGAAAAAAATGGAATATCATACCCAGGCATGGAATTTTGATCTAGTTTTTTGCGAGCATCCATGCTTAAATATATCCAACTCCCCCTCCAAGTTTCATTGATTTCATGGAAGGATTGATTTTTAATGAATTTTTGAAGCCTATAATAGGCTTACATGCAAGAAAAAAATGGAAAAACGTACCCAGCCATGAAATTTTGATCTAATTTTTTGCGAGTATCCATGCTTAAATATATCCAACACCCCTTCCAAGTTTCATTGGATTTCAAGGAAGGATTAATTTTTAATGAATTTTTGGAGCCTATGATAGGCTTACATGCATGAAAAAAATGAAAAATCGTACCCAGACATCGAATTTTAATCTGGTTTTTTGCAAGCATCCACGCTTAAATATATCCAACACCTCGTCCAAGTTTCATTGGATTTCATGGATGGAATGATTGATTTTTAATGAATTTTTGGAGCCTTTAATTGGCGTACGTGCATGAAAAAATGGAAAATCGTACTCACGCATCGAGTTTTGATATGGTTTTTTGCAAGCATCCACGCTTAAATATAATATGCTTACATGCATGAAAAAATGGAAAATCGAACCCAGACACGAAATTTTGATCTGATTTTTTGCAAGCATCCACGCTTAAATATATCCAACACCCCTTCCAAGTTTCATTGGATTTCATTATGGGGTTGATTTCTACTGAATTTTTGGAGCCTATAATAGACTTACATGCATGAAAAAAATGGAAAATCGTACCCAGGCACGGAATTTTGATCTGTTTTTTTGCAAGCGTCGACGCTTAAATTTTTCCAACACCCCCTGCAAGCCAGTCATGAAATTTTGATCTGGTTTTTTGCAAGCATCCACGCTTAAATATAATAGGCTTATATGCATGAAATAATGGAAAGTCGTACCCAGGTATGGAATTTTGATATGATTTTTTGTAAACATCCACGCTTAAATATATCCAACACCCACTCCAAGTTTCATTGGATTTCATGGAATGATTGATTTTTAATGAATTTTAGGGGCCTATAATAGGCTTACATGCATGAAAAAAATGGAAAATCGTACCCAGGCATGGAGTTTTGATCTGCTTTTTTGCGAGCATCCATGCTTAAATATATCCAACACCCCCTCCAAGTTTCATTGGATTTCATGGAAGGATTGATTTTTAATTAATTTTTGGAACCTATAATAGGCTTACATGCATGAAAAAAAATGGAAAATCATACCCAGGCATGGAATTTTGATCTGGTTTTTTGCGAGCATCCATGCTTAAATATATCAAACTCCCCCTCCAAGTTTCTTTGGATTTCATGGAAGTATTGATTTTTAATGAATTTTTGGAACCTATAATAGGGTTACATGAATGAAAAAATTGAAAATCATACACAGGCATGGAATTTTGATCTGGTTTTTTGCGAGCATCCAAACTTAAATATATCCAACACCCCCTCCAAGTTTCATTGGATTTCATGGAAGGATTGATTTTAAATGAATTTTTGGAACCTATAATATACTTTGATGCATGAAAAAATGGAAAATCATACTCAGGCATGGAATTTTGATCTGGTTTTTTGCGAGCATCCATGCTTAAATATATCCAACACTCCATCCATGTTTCATTGGATTTCATGGAAGGATTGATCTTTAATTAATTTTTGGAGCCTATAATAGGCTTACATGCATGAAAATATGGAAAATCATACTCAGGCATGGAATTTTGATCTGGTTTTTTGCAAGCGTCCACGCTTAAATTTTTCCAACACCCCCTCCAAGATGATGGGCTTCCTCCTTCAATGCTAAGCCCCTTCCCATTTGAGGGATTTTCCTAAAATACCCCTAAGCCTAATTCCACCTCTTATAAATATCCATTGTTAGGGTGGAGGCTAATGATATGAGAAGATTGAGTTGAGAAAAATTTGAGAGAAAATATTTGATTGTTTGAGCAAAAGCTTCATGCTTTGCATTTGAGAGATCTCTAGGGAGAGTTTGAGAGAAACATCTCTAGGGTAGTTTGATTATCACCATTGTTGGAGAGGTTGAGTTAACCACCACATTGGTGTATTTGATTATTGTAACCATTATTCTCATAGTGGATTTTTGATCTGGACTAGGTCCCGTGGTTTTTACTTCTTCATTGGAGAAGGTTTTCCAAAATCCGGTTGTGTTCTTCTTCTCTCTCTCTCTTGTGTTTGTTTTTGATTTTCCGCTGCGCTCCCGACCTGGTGATATTCAGGCCGTGGTACTGCCGAGATCCGAGCTCCAGATCTGGTTGATTGACTTCCGCACAAAAGGCTTCCTAGCCGAGTTTGAGGGAACCGAGTTCCCAACAGTGGTATCAGAGCCCGAGTTCTACGGGTTCTGAGGGAGACGAGATGGAGACCTGTGGCATAACCCATGATGGAGATATATTCAAGCTGACCGCAGACAATTTCACCTATTGGAAACCGATGATGGAAGATCATCTCTATTGCAAAGATTTGCATGAGCCCATTATCCTTGATGAGAGACCGGCAGGCAAAACCGATAAGGAGTGGGAGATTCCGAGTCGTAAGGCGGTAGCTACGATCAAAAAATATATTGAGAAGAGCCTCTTTGAGCACGTGTCCGAGTTCACAAACGCATATGAGTTGTGGACGAAGTTGGAATCCTTGATTCAGAAGAAGATTCCCAGGAATAAAGCACACCTGGTTCGCCGACTTGTGAAGCTGGAATACAAGGACGACATGAGCATGATAGAACACCTCAACACCTATAAAGGTATTGTGAATCAGCTGTTAAAAGCTGATATGAAAATTGATGAAGAACTGCAGGCATTGCTGCTGTTTAGTTCGCTGCCAGAAAGCTGGGATACTCTGGTGGTGACTTTGAATAATTCGACTCCAGATGGAAAATTGAAGATGGATGTCGTGACAGACAGCCTACTGGGCGAAGAATCCAGGAGAGAAGAACGAGGTAGTTCGAGCACTTCTGAGGCCAACGTTGCTGAGAACAAAGGGAAATCCGACTCCCGGGGTAGAAGCAAAAGCCGGGGTCGAGATCGTGATAGAAGAGGAAAGTTCAGAGGTCGGTCAAAGCCGAAATATGATTTGAAGTGCTTTTACTGTGGAAAGACATGTCATAAGAAGCCGGACTGCTGGACCTTGCAGAATGATGAGAAGAATGGCTCTGTAAAGCCGGATCAGATTATTCCCAAGAAAAGGGAAGACAAGAGCACCACTGCGATGGCTGCCACTCCTGATGCCGAGATATTCCTCTTAGGTGAGGATAATTATTTGAATGTTGCATATGATGATTGCACCTGGATTGTTGACTCTGGTGCGTCCTTCCACGTTACTCCACACAAAGGTTTTTTCTCCTCTTACCGAGGTGGTGATTTTGGAGTGGTGAAGATGGGAAATCAGGTGACCAGCAAAATTGTTGGTGTCGGTGATGTAACTCTGACCACGGATGTCGGATGCCGACTTGTGTTGAAAGATGTAAGGCATGTTCCTGACATGCGATTGAACCTAATCTCGGTTGGCAAACTTGATGATGCCGGGTTAGTGAACTACTTCGGCAGTATTAGATGGAAATTGGCCAAGGGAAACTTGGTCGTGGCCCGAGGTAAGAAGGAAGGCTCCTTGTACGTGATGCAAGGAAAGATCAATGGCGGAGAAACTAATTCTGTCCAAGATGAACCGAGCTTGGAGCTATGGCACAAGCGCCTCGGCCACATAAGCGTGAAAGGGCTCCAGATCCTTCACAAGAAAGGATTACTGACCGGGTTGAAAGGCCAAGCGTTGGAGAGTTGCACGCATTGCCTAGCTAGAAAGCAGCACCGGGTTTCTTTTGTGAAGCCGGATCAGCCCAGAAGACGTAGGTATATTCTTGACCTCATCCATACTGATGTTTGCTCAATGTCAGAAAGATCTCTTTGAGGAGCTCAGTATTTTGTTTCATTTATTGATGACCATTCCCGCAAAGTGTGGGTTTATTTGTTGAAAACTAAAGACCGGGTACTCCAATCCTTTAAAGAATTCCATGCTATGGTTGAAAGGGAGACTGGCAAGAAATTGAAGGTGGTTCGATCTGACAATGGTGGTGAGTATTGCGGCCCTTTTGATGCATATTGCAGAGTGGCCAGGGTCCGACTTGAGAAGACGCCCCCCAAGACTCCACAATTGAATGGACTTGCTGAGAGGATGAACAGGACTATTGAAGAGAAGGTCCGAAGTATGCTATCCAATGCCGGATTGCCGAAATCATTCTGGGGAGAAGCCGTCAAAACTGCGGTTGACTTGATCAACCTCTCACCATCATGACCACTTGAAGGAGAAATTCCAGAAGATGTCTGGACAGGTCGGAAAGCGGCCTATAATCAATTAAAGATATTTGGATGCCGAGCTTTCATGCATATCCCTAAAGATGAAAGGGAAAAACTTGAGGCAAAGACAAAAGAATGCATCTATCTTGGTTCACCGAGCTGTGAGTTCGGGTTCCGACATTGGGATCCAATCAATAAGAAGATCGTGAGAAGCCGAGATGTGGTCTTTCATGAAGATGAGACCATTCATGACATCTCGAAGCCCAAAGTCCGGGTTTCTGTCAGACGTGAAGAACCCATCCTTCCTGTCCGAGCTGAAGCAGGGGGAGAAAATCAAGGAAATGAAGAAATTGATGTCCAGCATCAATCTATTGATGACCAAGATGAGATCCGGGATAAGAATGATGAACCGGGTTCTCAAGCTGAAGAACAACCAAGATATCCAACTCGAGAAAGAAGACCCTCTACAAGATACCCATCTGATGAATACACCATTGTAGCTGAAGACGGTAAGCCTCAGAGTTATGATGAGGCTGTGACGAGCTCAGAGAAAGAAGAATGGGAAAAGGCAATGCAAGACGAGATGAAGTCTCTGCACGAGAATCAGACTTATGAGCTGACTGAGTTTCCTGTAGGAAGACGAACTCTGAAAAATAAATGGGTGTACAAGATTAAGAATGAAGAGAACGGGTAGAAGCCGAGATACAAAGCCCGGATTGTGGTGAAAGGATGCAATCAGAAGAAAGGAGTAGACTTTGAGGAGATTTTTTCTCCTGTGGTGAAAATGACCTCCGTCCGAACTGTGTTAGCTATGGCAGCTTCGATGGACCTCGAGGTAGAGCAAATGGACGTGAAAACGGCATTCCTTCACGGTGATTTAGAAGAAGAGATTTATATGGAACAACATGAGGGGTTCCGAGTTCCAGACCAAGCAGACTTGGTATGTCGATTGAAGAAGAGCCTCTATGGCTTGAAGCAAGCACCTCGGCAGTGGTACAAGAAATTTGAATCATTTATGACTGATCACAAGTTTGAAAAGACAGAAGCTGACCACTGCGTATTTGTGAAGAGGTATGAGGACGGAGATTTTCTGATATTGTTGTTATATGTTGACGATATGCTTATTGTAGGGAAAGACAAATCGAGGATAGCCGCCCTGAAGAAGGCGTTGAGCTCATCCTTCGCAATGAAGGACCTCGGCCCTGCAAAGCAGATACTCGGAATCAAGATTATCCGAGATAGACAAAAGAAGCTACTGTGGCTAAGTCAAGAGAAGTACATTGAGAAGATATTGAAGAGATTCAACATGGACAAAGCCAAGACAGTGAGCACCCCCCTAGCCGGACACATAAAGCTGAACCAAAAGCAATGTCCGAGATCTGATGAAGACAAAGACGAGATGCTGAAGGTCCCATATCAATCTGCCGTCGGAAGCTTGATGTATGCAATGGTT
>JAVKPL010001771.1:0-17112 GCA_032173675.1 Gastrolobium villosum
CTGATGATTCAATTCACAATTTTCTGTATATCAGTCCTTGCACTGATCATACAATACACAATTTATTGTACATCAGTCCTTGCACTGATGATACAATTCACAATTTTTTTGTATATCAGTCCTTGCACTGATCATACAATACACAATTTATTGTACATCAGTCCTTGCACTGATGATACAATTCACAATTTTCTGTATATCAGTCCTTGCACTGATCATACAATACACAATTTATTGTACATCAGTCCTTGCACTGATAATACAATACACAACTTTATTGTACATCAGTCCTTGCACTGATAATACAATTTCATCATTCAATGGTACCCTAATCCTTTCACTAGTCATATCATCTTCACACTCAATTTCATTTTACTATCATGCATGTCTCTACACTTCCTGTAATTACCTATCGATTTTCATCACACTAAATGAGTATTCTATAGAAATTTATTTATTATTATTTTTTTAGATTTCATACCTTTTGTTATCTTGAGGTTTTCCTCCACAGTAAGTGGCTCGTATACATAAGTCTGACCTCCTGCTTGAGTCCCATCAATTGCTTGTACACTTGCAACCTGATCTATCCTGGTTGGACACACATTAGCAAAGTGGCCTAATTTGTCACATTTGAAACACGTCTTTGTAGTAAACCAACAAGTACCTCCATGGTGTTTCCCACAAGTGTCACATTCAGGGAATGTGAATTCATTTCTGTCAACATTACCATTTCTCTTAAACTCATCACCCGATTGCTTCACCCGTAAGCCTTTATCCTTATTATTTTTCAATTTAGCAGCAGTACCACTCTTGACCTTAGCATCATCAAAAGTAGAAGATTTCGGATATCTACTATAAACAGTCTCTACCCGTTTACACTGGGTAATCAGATCAGCAAAATCCCTCACGGCTGTATTAGACATACGCTTTGCAATCTTCTCATTAAGTCCCCTCTGAAACTTAGCAGATAAGAATTCTGGGGTAGGTAAAGTCCCACCATAATTAGCAAACTTGACTAGTTCATTAAACTTTGCAGCATACTCATCAATAGATAAAGAGTCTTGGACCAGACAATCAAATTCACCCTGCTTCGCTTCCCTAGCATCCCTAGGAAAGTATTGCTCATGAAACAATTTCTCAAATAGGTCCCAAGTAAGCTCTTGCCCCTGTATCACAAAAGGCCTAGAAACGTTGCACCACCACTCATGGGCATCTCCCTCTAGCATATAAACAGAGTATCGAAACTTCTGAGGGTCACGACATCTCATAACTTGAAAAATTTTATCCATACCCTGCAACCAAGTAGTGACCACTTTCAGGTCCTTTGACCCCAGAAAAGTAGGAGGCTTGTGTTTACGAAAAGAAATAAGTCTCCTCTCCTCAATAACACCGTCGTCATACTGCTCAGCAATGATAGATGGCTCAACAAAATTAGTAGGCTGACTAGCCTCACCAGTGTGGAGACTAGTTCCACTCTCCCTCTGTTGGGGAGTAATAGAAGGCGTAGGTGTAAGAGCCACCGTAGCCGTGTGAGAAGGAGAATCATCCCTCCTATGCTGAGCTCTCTCAGCCCTCATCTCATTCATGAAGGCATGTAGCATGTCCTGATTATTTTTCATCAGGCTCTCTATCATTGTTCTATTAGCAGCCGTCTCCGCTTGTAGAGCATTCAGAACTGCAGTAACCGGATCAGGTGGTAGAGGATCTGTAGCTCGTGTCCCACGGCCACCACGAATCCCCCTCATGATAACTGTACATGTAACACAAAAGAATGAGCTGATCAGACCCACACTGAGGAATCACATATACAATAATCATAAAGAGTTTACAGATAGCTATGCAACACAACATACAGCCATACATAATCAGAGTTCCCTAGTAAACTGCTCTGATACCATAAAATGTAACAGCCCGTTACGTACCGGTATTGTTAACATTGATTATGATATTAAGCGCAGTTACAATCACAGCAATTCATTTATAAAAATGCGAATAAACTTTTTCCGATTATTACGCGAGCAGTTGAAACATAAAAAGCGTAATAATTAAAAGCTGTGACCGTAACTGTAAACTCTTGCGGAATACTTATCTATACTATATTAATAGTTTACTTTAATTATAATAAGACACTAAGGGGTTCCCATAAACCCACTTAGCCAATTTCACACTTTTGCGTTTTCTACACACCCGAACAGGGTTCGGTCTCTAAATTACTGCGGATGCACAGTAAAAATTCAGTCTCTCATACCTTGCTATTTTTTTTTATTACTTAATTACCTTTCTAGAAAGCTATCACATGCTTGGTTCTGAGCTCGTTTGCTCCGGTTATCGCCGTTTGAAGTTGGACAAGCAAAATTGCCAACCAACCCCGAAACAGCTCCAAACGTCCTACACTCCTTGAATTTCTGCACCTAAACCACTCATTCATTTGCTCTCAAATTTTTACACCATAAACTAGACACCTCAATCTTCAATTTGATATATCATACGCTTAATTTTACTAAGAAACGAAGCGGGAATAAAATTCCCAAAATGGTCCAGAATAGCCCCCAAGTGCAGGGCAAAACAGGGCAGCAACGTTCATTGGACACCACAGGGCTGCTCACAACTCATAAAATTCTAAGATTTTGACACAATGTAGGGGGCATCTCAAGCTTCAAAACGGCGTATGGCACGTCCCTATCGGACCTCTATGGAGGGAGATATGCTCTCCCGAAGTTCATCAAAATCTGCCAATTCTACAGAAAATTCGCCAGAGTTTCCTTTGTTTTTCCTAAAATTCCGAAATTTGTACAAGTGGTCAATGACCTCAAATGGTACCTAATAATCAGTGGGTGGCACACACAAGGACCAGCAATGCCTTGGGGCTCTTACAACCCACAATATACAACAATTCCATATCATATATAGTAGTACACATGCATGACCCATAACTCTACATATATCACATTAAAAGGTGGCTATGTGTCATAACTACAACATCCTACATCAACTCACATAAACACAATAATACATCACAGTGTACATATAATTACAACAGACTCTCAAAATAAGCATGCAACATCCATGCTCAGATCTACTCCTCAACCACGGGCCTCCTGCCCCGAGAACGATCGTCAACTGCTGCGATACCTGAAATATGTCCCCATAACACGGGGTGAGAATGAATCTCAATAAACTTTGGGTTTATGGAGCAGTCTCCACCCAAGGGTCCACTTCCTGCCAGAAAATATCAAGTACCAAGACATAGATAACACCACATAATCCATATTAAAATTTCCGTGTCATATATATTTCTGATGATTCTCATTTATTCTTATAACGTGCTTTCTTATTAATCTTAATTATGTTCATGTCTTATGTATAAATAAGGCTTTCATCTTATATTCGTAATATCGTATCATATTCAATAGCATACTCATAATGATCAGAGAAGTAAAGTTTCCTCCGTTGTACCTTATATACACTGTGATCATATCCATAAATGTTTCCTCTGTTCAGAAAACCATAACTTACACTTCCAAGGCTTTATCTCATTGAAGATCATATCATATTAACTTGTCATAACATAAATAATGTCATATGCATGCACTATATGAATGCAACTATGCAAAGTATCAATATTAACAACAATTATATCCATACGGAAACCATAATCGCCACTGATCATGGTGGAACAACTAAAGACAGAGAAGACTCCTAAACCGAAAGCTTACCTGTCACCTGTTTCCTGCTGCTAACTTGTTATTTAATACCCGTACACTTTGTTGTCTACAAGTTGTCCGTCCACCTACTTCGTCTGATTACACTCTGTTACCGTACATATAAAAGTACCATTAATTTCCAATGAAACATACATTACTTGAAATCCGTATAAATTATTTCATAACCAACTTGACAACTCTATTTCCCTTGACAGTTCATGCCATACCACAAGTCTACAACTTAGTTTATTGTTCATAACTAAGACCCTCAACTAGTTAATTAATTTACTAATTTATAGTTGACATTTCATACACTTTTAACAAAGCTTCACGTATCTTAAACCATTTGAATCATACTTATTTTAGAAAAATACTATAAATCAATTACTTGAATTGAAAACACACAATCTATGCCCATTATTCCTTCATTGCCGAATTCTATATATAAACATATATACAATCCTTTCATTGCCATACTTAACCAAATTAACTTGATTTTCATACAAATATTTCTTACATAAAATTTCTATTAACTCCACATAACTAACATCCTTTAATTTAACTACATAATTGTTCTTATAAAATAGATAACACTTTCATACGAAACTTATGAACTTTACATTCTTAATTAACCAAGAAGTGAATCCATTGCACCTTATAAAACCATACCTTAAAGATTTTACTTAAACAAGTATTCAAACACCACTCTCACACAGTTTGATGAAGAGGGCCGAAAATCACACGTGTAGGTTCCTAGAGTTAACACTTTTTCCAAAGATTCTAAATTGGTTCTTTATGGATTTAATCTTCAACAAATTATCTAACCTACTCTAATCTTTGTTGACAACTTCACAATAATATCAACCCTTAAGTTTCTACAAGGGCCGAGGCATCCAAAAACAAAGGATTCAAGGATTATTTTCAATTCAAACTCTTTGTATCATGATTTAATCAATTCTCATGCATTTTTAACTTATGCATACCTCATTACAAACCTATGTAATCACTTCCATACCATTCATCATTCATAGGGTAGATTTTCCCTATAGGGATATCACTAAAATCTAGTGAAATTTACATCATTTTCTTCAACTTAATTCATCACAACACCTTCTTAATTCTTGATTTCTCTTAAGCATTATTACAAACACCTAGTGTGCATCTTTTTACACATAAAGGTCAAACCATATGGGGTTCCTTAATTTACCTCATGTGCAGATTTTTTTGTAGCATACAACTAGAAGAATTCATCATCTAATAACAACAAACCTTGAACCAATTAAATTCCAACATACAAACATCCTTTAACCTCCATAAAATTCATCCAAAACACATTATAAATCTATTTTCCAGCCATGATTACAGCCATTAAAGATGAGTTTACATACCTTAATTAACTTCTCTAGAAGCTAGAATACTTTCTCCAACAAGAAATAAAGAAGGCAGTCCACAAAACTCCCTTGACAGCCTTGAGGTTGCAACCATGGAAGGGGAATATCTCACCAAATAAGGCTTCTTACAAGGCACTTTCACTTGGGGTATGATCTTAAGGTCCTACTTTATAACATAGGAACAAGATTAATCATATGTTTTGTGCATCTTACCTCACTTGGCCGAATTGGCCTATATATAATTCTATAAACTTTCCTCACAATTTTCACTTAATTTAATTAGAGCAACCATCACACAACCACTTGAAATCAATACTTCTTTTAGACAATCTAACAAACACATGGTTGGCACCACTTAATCACATTATAGCTTACTTTGTTCATCAACTATATATGTTCCAAACATCCTTTAAACATATTTTTCAAGACTTAGAGATTTACCCCTCCTATTTTACCACTCATGGCCGAATGGCCTATATAAAGGAGTGTATGAATTTTCTTTCAACCTTCACTTAATATACATTAAACCAATAATCAATCGGTCCATTTAAATCATAGTTCCATTTATGCATTTTAACAAACACCTAGTTCGCACTATTTTCCCTCACTTGGCTGATTAGGCCTTTGTACGTATATCAAACCCTTTTACTCATTTTAAGCATTTCCATGTTTAGTTTAATATAGAATCAACAAACAACCAATAACCATGCTCAAAACCCCTTAAATAATTATGATATCATGCATCCATAATCAGCCCTCATCATAGAAAACACTTGCTTATAACAAAATTTCCAGTCATTATAATTTAGGTGTATTACCTTAAATAGCTTCACTTGAACATAAACAGCATATTCCAACTTAAGGACTTGAAGAAAACCCAACTTCTACACATTGGATGAACAGTTTCAGCCTGCTTTAGAGAAGGCTAACTCAAGATATAAAAATTTCCAAGGTGAAAAGAATGGAGATTTAGGATTACAAGACCTAAAGGTATAAGTTTTGTATGATAGAATTTTACTAGTTTTGCCTAAATCTTCAAGAACTTCCTTGCCCTTTTTCCCTAGCAAGCTTCGGCCTTCATGAGAAGAAAAGAAAGAAAAGATGAGCGTGAGACACCAATCCCAAGGGGCTGCAGACTTGTAACCTTTATGCTTAAATTCTATTGATTACTTAATTGACTTCTTAACATGCTTGTAAAGAAAGAAAGTGACGTGGGATATGAGAGGCACACAACATCAACCGACTTTGGGAAGAAAAGGAAAAAATCATGTAACTTACAAATTCACCTATTTGACTTTTCAACCTACACTTCCATCGGCTAACTTAAAAGCAAGAAAATAACAATTAACGTAAATTTGAAACCAAAAGAAAGTAACCCACTTTGATGTTACAATTAACCAAGTGACTAAGTTAGTTTCCTTAATCAGCTTTATAACTTTTAAATTAAATATTATAGGTTCATTTTTAATACATCTTTTACTTAATTTTAATTTATTAACCTAATCATCATTTAATTAATTTTAAGATACTTTGAAGTCACTAATTTTTCTAAACTATTTAATTATACATTATAATCCATGTTTAGGCTTATTTTGTCTAATTACCAAAATAACTCTAACTTACACTATCATGACATTGATATTTTTAATCATATCTAATAATTATTTTTGGATCCATTAGACTTGTATGACATGAACTATATTCTCTTATTATTTATCACATGAGTCTATTAATTTAACTCTCACAATTTCATTGAATAAGTATTTAATCTAGTTAACCACCTAATTAATTCATTTTCCTTAATTTACTAATGAGGGTTGTTATATTTCCTCCTTGTAAACACTTTTGGGTGGCCTTGTGAGGGTGAAAGGTAGCATTTTCTTGGTGGTCTAGCTACTATGTGTGAGGGTGGTGGGCTGAGTTGGTGAGCTTGAGTGGCTTGAACCTTTGGCTTGGCATTGGTGGTACCAAGGAGCCATCTTGTGGTGTAAGAACCCACCTTGGAGGTGCCATTTTCGTGCTCCTACTTGGTCTGAGTTTGAGGAGTTGTTGGTGAGCTCCAAGTGTCCTCATTCCCATGTTTTTGAGCTTTGGTGAGTTATACCAACCATGATCATGAGTTTAAATGCTTAAAAATGGAACCTTGATGCATGTATTGAGCTAAGTTGATAACTTAGGGGTGGGGAAGGTTAAACACAACTAGAAATGCATGATTAAGTGTCTATAATCGGTTAAAGTTGGACCCTCTGCACTGGATATTCACGAAATGCAAAAACTGCATTCTGTCGTGGAATATCTGGATATTTGTCGAACAAGTATCCGGATATTGATATCCGGATATGGTATCCGGATATTGATATCCGTGAATATCCGGATATGGTAAGTGTGATATCCGGATATTGCATATTCGGATATGTCCCCGATGAATATCCGGATATTCTGGGATTTCGCAGAACAGTAGCTGTGTTGTGAGTACAGTAGGCTATTGGGGGTTTGTGGACCCTAGATTAAGGAAGTTAGACTTCTGTAATTAATGAACCAAGTCAGAATCATGTGATTAAGGGCTTATGGCTTTGATGGAAGCCTTAAGACGTAAAACATAAAGGGAAGGCGTAGTCTTTAAGTTTTATGCTTGTGATGCATAATTAATGATATATTATTGGTCCATAACAGATTGTGATACTGCTGTGTTTGGACTTGAGAGTGGTTGGACTCTTGGCTTGGATTGATTGCTTGCAAGGTAAGCTTTTGAGTCCTCGGTTTAGCCATGTTGTGGTTCCACCATGTCCCATGGGGATGTGGTTTATGCATGCTGTGTTACATGCTTTTGGATATTTGGAAAATGCTGTTGAGCTGTTTTATGCAATGTGCTTTTATGATATGCAATGTGGTGTCCACCTTTACGGTAAGCCTGAGTATATGGTACATACGATAGGGTGAGGCTGTGGGTGAGGTGCAAGCGGTGTTCCTTGCACTCATGTGGGCTTAGACGTATTCCTACATTTCTCTGGCCAGTAGATAGTATAAACACACATGGCACGAATATTTGTTGCACTGCATACTTTTGGAACTAATACTGGAAATACTGCTTTTAGAACTTATATTGCACATGTAAGTGAGCTTGGGGTGAAAGATCCTTGAGGACCCCTTGTCTTACTGAGATTTTTTGTTTAGAGATCTCACCCCACGTTTGGGGACGCTTATTTCAGGTTCAGGTAATGTTGAGGACTCAGGCGGTAGGAGGCCGGAGCTGAGTTAGATATTGATGATATCATATGCTGACACTGTTGGATGTTGGTTATGCATGCTGCTTTATGCTTAACATGTTGACATAAATAAATAAAGAAATTATTTTAAACTATCATTTTCCTTCTGCTTAACATGTTGCAGAAAGATAGTTGGAGTGAAGAAAAAGAGAAGATATTAGTGGAAACACATGCTAAGATTGGAAACCGTTGGGTAGAGATGGTAAAGCTTATTCCAGGAAGAACAGAGAATGCAATAAAGAACCATTGGAATGCAACTAAAAGGAGGCAAAATTCAAGGAGAAAGAACAAAAGGACAGTAACTTCTAATGGAAAACCAGAATCCTCTATTCTTGAAGACTACATCAAAAGCAAGACTCTTAATAGCACCACTTTCATTAACCCCACAAAGAGCATCATCAAAACCACAACAACCACTGAGGAGCCTACAACAACTCAATCAGGCCTCATTTTTTCTCAACTCTCTGATTCTGTTACCAATAATGACAATTGTTTATCACCACAAATTTCTGAATATGATGATGAGTTACTTCTCATGCAACAATATTTCAAGGAGAATCAGACCCAAC
This sequence comes from Gastrolobium villosum, assembly GCA_032173675.1. NCBI lineage: Eukaryota > Viridiplantae > Streptophyta > Magnoliopsida > Fabales > Fabaceae > Gastrolobium > Gastrolobium villosum. The sequence goes on from JAVKPL010001771.1 coordinate 8,931, forward strand.
AACATCACCACCTTCCACTTGTCAATGTTGAATCTCTTAATGGTGATCAACTTCTCACTAAGGTGACTGGCTGTGGTTTCCCTCATTCCAACCCAAATCCAAATTCACATAACAACTTGGGTGAAAGTCTCACACCTAGAGAGACTCCTGCACCTATCAATTACCTTGATTCTGATCTCTATCTCTCTAACTTGCTGAAAGGAACTGATTATGGGAGTCAAAACCAGAACAAGGACAAGCTGCTTGAGGATCAATATGGTTTAGAAGGAATTAATAGACAGATGGATTTGATGGAGTTGGTTTCTTCCGCTCAGTTTTACCACTAGATAGCTTATTTCATGATGAACTTGAAATTAAGATTTTCTTCTAGTCATAGTTTTATTCAAGTGGACTACGGAATAACTATGATGCTGGTCCTATATAATTTGGGTTGAAATCTCGATTCTACAGTTTATATATGTAGTTTTGGATGTTTCTCGTAAATGAGAATGTCTATTTGGATGATCTAAATTATAGTGGGTTAGCATTGCTTAATATCTTCCATGAAATGAAATAGATGTTACTTGCTATGTTGTGTTGTTGCCTAGCTAATATATGGTGTTAGTTTATTAGAGATTGCAGATACTATTAGTGTTGGCAAAATATATATGACACACAAAAATTTGTATTACATGTCATTCTTCAAATACAATTTTGACTCTCTCTCTTTTATTTTTTTTTACCATTTTGACCTTATAAATTTGTAATTGTAATTATATTTGTGATTTTCATGTTGTGTCTCGTGTGTCGTAAAATTTGTGGGTCACATTTATGTCAAGCTCGTTTCTGCTTTTCATTTATTCCTGTTTCCGTTATATATGTCTTTCAGATTACTTACCTAACACTTTGAAATTAATGGATGATCACATGCAATTTAGGTCAAGGTTTATAATAGTTATTGGCGTTAATTAACCTTTATAATAGTGATTCTTCAAGGGCGAATTTTAAGGATCTCCAATTACACCCACATGGCTGGCCATATGCCTACATATATAGATGTTTTCTCTAAATTTAATTTAATAAAATAAGTATTATATATGGCTTGCATTTAACGGAAAAATTTGCTGCTTTATTTCTTTATTTGTGAGTTGTGACACCACAATTCTACAACACAAGCAATGAATGTATCTAAAAGAAAAAAAAAATGTTAATAGTTGCACATAAGACTTCAAGATTTGACATGCTGAAAAAGTAGTGAAAGTAAACTGGCCTTTGAAGGCCGATGCATGTAAGGTGTAAAACAAAATTTTACTGCGGAACATACATGCACACATAGGTTCATGCTTTAAGACAGCATGATGTTACCTTGTTTTTGGCCTGATCAGTCAGGGAGATAAGATGTCAGGCTTGAAGGGTTCAAACCCTCTAATGGTGATCCACACCACCGTTCATCAATGATGCAAGAACCCTTTCTTGAAAGCCACCAGATGAACACCACAGTGAGGCTTGCTATGCGCACAAGTGGTGAAGGTGGAGGCTAGGTATTCTGTTTGGAAAGGTGTAGTGAGCTACCCTACAGAATGGTGCATAGATGGAGGAGAGTTGGCTAGGTTTTCACACAACCCTAAGGTGAGGAACAAGTCATATTTATGCGCACCCTTGGAGAGGAGGAGGGAATTCAATCATTCAAAATGAAAAACAAACTTTCAAACTTCTTTGAAAGTTGCGCATGGAACAGTGTGATAAGGTGGAGCTGTTGCAAAACTAACTTTGCCAACAACCTCCAATCTTATCCACATGATATTAAATTCAAAATAATTTAAACTTAAATTCATAAACTATCATATAGTATATAGTTCTCATGCGCATAATTCAGCCCTAGAAAGGGTCCAAATACATTGAGTAGTTGCATTCAAAATTTGAATCAACTCACCCACTGATTCCCTCAACCACCAAATCTGAATGGAGGTTTGTTTTAAGTGATAAGATAACACTCTTATCACCTAAAAGTTGCGCACCAAACAGCCAAGGGAGAGCCTCCAAAGATGCTTCTTCATCCAAGAAATATGCTCCAATAAGATCTTGTCTTATCCTTTTGTTATGAAACAACTTTTCAAAACCAATTCAAATTCGAATTCAAACACTTGAATTCAAACGTTCACACATTCAAATTCAAAATTCAAAATTTCAAATTTCAAATTCAAAATTCGAATTTCAAAATTCAAATTCAAATTCAAATTTCAAAATTCAAATTTCAAATTTCAAATTTCAAATTCAAAATTCGAATTTCGAAATTCAAATTCTAAATTCAAATTTCAAAATTCAAATTTCAAATTCAAAATTCGAAATTCAAATATTTGATTATTAATTTAACTAATTAAATTAATTAGTAATGGCTTGGACTATCCAAGCCCATTACTAAACTCCATGCACCACCCACCCATTTAGGTGGGCTTCCAAACAGCTTCTTGGGCTAATAACATTATTAGGCCCAATACCTTTAAAGCTAGTCCATCATGACTACAAGGTGTTAGTGTGTGACCCATTAGGTCCAACTTAGCTACTGACATAACTGGGCTTGGGCCCAACAAGCCCACAACCCAATTAATGACAACACAGAGCACTAGCAATGCTTTGTTGCCCCAGAACTAGTCAGATTAATGACTTGATCAACCTATTGCACATATTTGGTTACCGTATGTATTTCCCTTCGTCTCGGTTATCTTCCCATTAACCTAGGGTAAGGAAATGTATCAACCCCTGCGGTTTAGGGTAAGCTTTATTCGAAATAGGGAATCTTCAATTTACTGACTCTAAAGGCATATCATCTCATGATCTCTTTTACTATGCATAGATTCCCGAGTCCCTGTAAATGTCATCCCGATTTCTCCGGTTTACAGATAACCTAATCTCTCACAGAGATTTGACGAATTCCTTTAGCTTATTACCCTAGCCCTGTGCCCTTTAAGGACACGCCCAACAGTATACCTATGAGTCTCCATGTTTCAGGCAGACGAGGTATACAATCAAAACATGCCTTCAAGAACACAGTCTAGGTAATAACTTCTGGTCTAAGGAAAGACATACCCAAACATAAAGAGATTACTCTAATGACACTATCTGTGAGATTTCCTCATAGAGTCTCTTTTGGGTCTGTTCAGTGCGAGCTATACTCTTATAGGTCCACCCACGACTTTAGCTAAGATATCTCCATATCTGCAGCTCATGAGGTCTTTACCTTGTATCCATATACAAGTAGATAAGTCGTACTAGTCTTTACTCGAGATCACTGATCCCCAAACTCAGTGTCTCTAGACTAGGAACATATAATTAGGAATAGACATGCAATATCCTTGAACCCTCATGATCGTGATCTCATCACAGATACTCAAGAGATACCTGTTCTATTCCAAGGGGTTTATCCAGTTCGTTCATATAATATTAACAGTAATATCGAGACACAATATGAAACTGAATAAATAGTGCTTTCATTTATTTGCGACAAACAAAGTTCTACATCTAGTGTCCTTTATTTAATCAAAAGATTGTCTCTAGGACACCCATATGCTAACAAGCTCCCACTTGGCCTAGAGCCAATCAGACCTAAGTCGTATGCCCAAAGCCTCATAATGACTATCATGTTTTCTCTGAGAAACAGCCTTTGTCAGAGAATCGGCCAGGTTATCGTCTGTGGGAACATAATCCATTTTTACATCATTCCTATCAATGATTTCTCTAATCAAATGATATTTGCGGAGCACGTGTTTAGATCTTTGATGAGACCTAGGTTCCTTTGACTGCGCAATGGCTCCAGTGTTGTCGCAAAGCAACTGTATGGGCTCATCCACGCTTGGAACCACCCTTAGTTCATTTACGAACTTCTTGATCCACACTGCCTCCTTAGCTGCTTCTGAAGCAGCTATGTATTCAGCCTCTGTCGTTGAGTCTGCTGTTGTCTCCTGCTTGGAACTTTTCCAAGACACTGCCCCACCATTTAAGGTGAATACGAATCCTGACTGTGACTTGCAGTCATCTTTGTCACTCTGAAAGCTGGCATCAGTGAACCCTCTCACTGTTAACTCATTAACCCCACCATAGACCAGAAACGCATCCTTAGTTCTTCTTAAGTATTTAAGGATGGTTTTGACTGCCGTCCAGTGACCCTCTCCAGGGTCTGACTGGTATCTGCTCGTAATGCTTAAAGCATATGAGACATCTGGTCTCGTACATATCATGGCATACATGATGGATCCAATAGCCGAAGCGTATGGAATTCCACTCATGCGATCCTTCTCAGGCTGTGACTTAGGACACATAGCCCTTGATAGGTGTACCCCATGACTGACAGGAAGAAAACCCCTTTTCGACCCTTCCATGCTAAACCTCTTTAGCATCTTGTCAACGTACGTGGATTGAGATAAACCCAGCAGCCTCTTGGATCTATCTCTATAGATCTTTATACCGAGTATAAAGGCTGCCTCTCCCAAATCCTTCATGGTAAAGTTTTCTGAAAGCCACTCTTTCGTTATTTTTAATGTGGGGATGTCATTTCCTATTAGCAATATGTCATCTACATAAAGCACTAGGAAAACGACATTACTCCCACTAACCTTTCTGTAAACACAAGGTTCATCCTCGTTCTTGATAAAACCGTTACTCTTAACGACTTCATCAAAACGTATATTCCAACTCCTTGATGCTTGCTTTAGCCCATATATTGACCTTTGTAGTTTGCATACCATATGCTCCTGATCTTTGTTTTCAAAGCCTTCAGGTTGTGTCATGTACACTTCCTCCTTCAAGAACCCATTCAAGAAGGCGGTCTTACATCCATTTGCCAAATTTCATAGTCGTGGTATGCTGCTATTGCAAGCATGATCCTAATAGATTTGATCATGGCAACTGGTGAGAAAGTTTCATCATAGTCAACTCCTTGTCTTTGACGATACCCTTTCGCCACCAACCTAGCTTTGTAGGTCTGAACGTTGCCATCTGCATCAGTCTTTCTTTTAAAGACCCATTTATTACCGATAGGAACTATTCCTTGCGGTTTAGGAACCAAGGTCCATACCTTGTTCTGATACATCGAATCCATTTCAGATTCCATGGCTTCAAGCCATTTTGAGGAGTCAACATCTTTGACCGCCTCCTCGTAGTTACTTGGTTCATCATCCTCAACAGTTTGCTGATTCTCAATCACAAACCCGTACCTTTCAGGTGGATGGATGACCCTCGTAGATCTACGGAGTTGTGTGTTTACTTCTCCATTGGAGAACGTCGCCTGCGGAGCAGACTCGGGTTCCTCAATCTGTTCTTGTGGATCTTGCACTTCTTCAAGATCAATCTTACTCCCACTGCCTACTTGAGAGATCAAATCCTTCTCAAGGAACTCAGCATTCTTTGACACAAACACTTTGTGTTCTTCCATGGAGTAGAAGTAGTATCCCTTAGTACCTTTAGGATACCCCACAAATAGACATTTAGTACTCTTAGCACTAAGCTTGTCTGATGTCAACGCTTTGACATAAGCTGGCGATCCCCATACCCTGAGGTAACTCAGGTTGGGTCTCTTACCACTCCATATCTCATATGGTGTGGTCTGAACAGATTTAGACGGTACCCTATTTAGAAGGTATGCCGCTGTGTCTAAGGCATATCCCCAAAACGATTTTGGAAGTTGAGTCTCACTCATCATAGACCTAACCATGTCTAACAAGGTCCTCTTTCTCCTTTCGGAGACACCGTTTTGGTGTGGTGTGTAAGGAGCGGTAAATTGTGAGAGAATTCCATTTTCTCTCAGATAACCCTGAAACTCGTGGCTCAAATATTCACCACCACGATCTGATCGTAATGTCTTAATCATCTTGCCACGCTGTTTCTCCACTTCATTCCTAAACTCTTTGAACTTTTCAAAAGCTTCAGATTTATATCTCATTAGGTATATATACCCAAATCTTGATTTGTCATCTGTAAAGGTAATGAAATAAGAATATCCACCTCTAGCCTCAATAGACATTGGGCCACATACATCAGTATGAATGAGTTCTAATAACTCACTAGCCCTATGACTCTCAAGCCCTTTGGGCTTTTGTTGAATCATTTTCCCAGCTAGACAAGATTCACACTGTCCATAGGATTCCAAATCCATGGAGTCCAGGTATCCATCTCTATGCATCCTAGACAATCTTGTTTCATTTATGTGCCCTAGTCTACAGTGCCAAAGATAAGATTGATTATCCGTCCTAGGTCGTTTCACATCTATATTGAGCACTTCATTTCCCATTTCCAACACATACAATCCATTTATTAAAGAAGCAGTACCGTAAACCATATCATTCAAAATGATAGAAAAAGTACCATCCCTAATACTGAAAGTATATCCATCTTGTTCTAAACAAGAAATTGAAATAATGTTTCTAGAAATTTGCGGAACATAAAGACAATTATTCAAATGCAATAAAAGGCCCGTAGGCAAAATAAGGTCAGCATCTCCAACTGAATGAGCAGCAACTCTTGCTCAATTACCAACGCGGAGATCCACCTCGTTTCTATCCAATCTCCTTGGGCTCCTAAGTACCTGCAACATATTGCAGATATGAGAACCACATCCAGTATCCAATACCCATGAGGATGGATTAGCATAAGAATAATTTATCTCAATCATGAAAATACCTGAGGCAGAAGCATCACCATGCTTCTTGTCCTTCACATTGTTCAGGTAGTCTGGACAATTCCTCTTCCAGTGGCCTTTCTTGCCACAATGGAAGCACTCAGCATCACCCTTGTCCTTAGGTGCCTTCTTACCCTTCTTCTTGCCCTTCTTCTTCTTGGATTTTCCTTTGGGCTTAAGGGGGTCACCTTTTGCAGGCTCCTTACCCTTTCCCTTGGCCTTGCTAGGCCCACCAATCAAAAGAGCCTGTGTCCTATCCTTCTTGATAGACACTTCAGCTGTTGTTAACATGCTTAACAACTCAGGCAAGCTCACTTGCATCCCATGCATATTGTAATTCATGATGAATTGATTGAAGGAAGGTGGAAGTGAGGTGAGGACTAAGTCATTACTTAGCTCGGCATCCATGATGAAGCCTAGGTTTCCTAGCTTCTCAATCAACCCGATCATCTTGAGAACATGGCTGGCAACAGACATGCTCTCAGTCATCCTACAAGAGAACAGTTCTCTTGAGGCCTCATACCTCTCATGCCTGCCTTTAATATCATACAACTCCTTGAGATGTACGATAATAGAGGGAGCATCCATATGCTCATGCTGCTTTTGCAGTTCAGGCGACATGGATGCCAACATGATGCATACTGCCATCACATTGTCATCCAAGTGCTGTTGATGGGTTACGAAATCAAATTCCGCAAACCCTTCTTCCCCTTCCCGTGGAGCTACGGGTATTACAGCATCTAAAACGTAGGCAATCTTTTCGGCCCTTAGAACTATTCTTAGGTTCCGATACCAGTCCATAAAATTTGAACCGGTCAGTTTATTCGTATCGAGTATTGAACGCAGTGACAGTGGATTAGTCATACTATAAGCTGAAAAGGATGTAAAGATAGTTTTAGTTAATATACGGTTATGTAGTTAAAAGCAAATTATTAAAGACTTGAAATAATTTGCCCCTCCCACTATTTTATATAAGTCAATGACCCTTCCTTTTGACTTAGGGTTAATCTACTTTAGATTTTACCTTAGTGGGATTAAGAGTGCGATTATTTATTTTAACCTCCGTCTGAGACCGCAAGATTAATTTAAATAAAGGGTTGATCTTTATCAACAGTATCTCATACCCTCTCTTAACATTAGGTTGACAACTCTTTGTCACTTAGTGGTGCATCTCATGCAACCAACCTAGCACCATTACTCTAAGCACATAAGCCCGGCTGTGCCTGCAACTTATGTCTTAGTTAAGCATTAAACCAGCACCCTAAGTGTCTTACACTTCAAACACTACTCTAGCCCAACGAAATAGTGGGTCCCAACTGAGTTGTGGAGCACCACTATGTAGAAGAGTTTTGATTAGCATTGGTGGTGGGAGGTAATCATATGCTTAATTATTTATTCCTTTTAAGGGTTCCTTTTATCTTGGGGTTAATTAGGTCCCATCAAACGCATATTGTAAGTTATCATGCTAGTCGTTACCTATGTCAAACATCTATCGGTATACACTAGTCGCTTTTGGACAAACATAATAACCAT
>JAVKPL010001772.1:0-170780 GCA_032173675.1 Gastrolobium villosum
TGTCACTAATGCATTTTCCTACATTGAAGAGATTCAAAGTCATAATGCTATGCATGAATGAATTCAAAGTTGAGAATTTCAGTAATCAATTTTTGCATAAGGGATTAGAATCTAGCTTGATCACTCCTTACGAAGATAATCACTGCACTTTTAACTCTTGTATATTGGGTTTAAACTCTCAATCCATCAGTGCAATAAGACTACCATAGGCTTGATCCTATTCTCAAGTTCCCAAGAATGAGGAATATGTAACACATGCACAATTAGATATAAAGGTCTTTGCAAGGTTGTAACTTGGCTTAGGCTAAGGTATGAATATTTGGGAAAGTGGCTAATTTTTATTGTATATGAGATTGAAACACTACTAGTTGTTCATGCTCAACACAATTTCACTTAGTTTTTCCTTTCTATTCATACTCTTTTTTTTTGTCTTCCTGACCTTTTCATGCTTTTTCCGTTGCTATGCAACTTTTCATTTTGTTCTTTTTCTCTTTTTATCACAGTGAGGTCTCTCTACAAAGAAAATTTACTGTATAGGCTCAAACCTCACGGCTGTGCAATCAAACTAGAATCTAAATTCCCTTTATCATCACATATCAACTGTAACTCTCAACAAAGAATTCAATCAAACGAGCAATAATAACTCTTATTCTTCAATGCATTACTCATACATTTATTCATTATGACTTCTCACACAGTATCCTATATGCTCTCTAAGATTTAATCATCTTATTGCATGAGTAGCTAACACAGATAACACAAATCCAGGTATGTTGCTCAGAGAATATCAAAACAGAAATAACAAAAGAAATTAAGACAGATAGGTTTAGAAATCTCCCTTGATTCAGAAATTTTTTCAGTTTGGCTCCTCTGTACCTAATGTGGTGCGCCCAATTCCCAGATTTAGAAAATTGCTGTCCCCAGCAATAATCAAATCACAAGATGGATGAAAAACATGAGCCCACCATTCCCAGATTTGATTCCAGCCATCTCCATTCCTTTTTTTTTTTTTTTTTCTTTTTTTTTTTTTTTCTTTTTTTTTTTTTTTTTTTTTTTGAAGAAAAGTAACTCTACATTGGGTTGCCTCCCAATGAGCGCTTGTTTAACGTCACGAGCCTGACGTTGACAGATGATCAAGGTGGCTTGTAGCAAAGAACCAAAGCTGGCTTTTTCCCCTTAGTCATAGTCATCTTTTTTGATTTCTTTATCTTAACCTTGGGTTTGCCTTTGGTTCTTAATAGATGAGGATTCTTGAGCTTTGTTCTTTCATCTCCCTTGTCTTCAACAAATTGTGCTTGTACATCGGAGGGAAAAATTATAAGTGATGGAGAATTAAATTTAAAATCCATAATACTTACCTGGTCTCCATCCTCCTTGTGAATTGCCTCATCTTTTAGCTCATATACCACTGAATCTGTGGTGGCCAAGAATGGTTCTTTGAGAAGGTGAGCAAAGGCAGGGTCCACATCCATATCAATGATTGCAAAACTTTCTTTGTACCCAAATTTGCTCACATTCACCGGTACATTTTCAGCAATATTAACCCACATTTGAACAAATCGGTCGGGCAATTGTATAGTCATCTTTGCGGACCTTGTATGCCTTATTCCTATTTTCTCTAATAAGGTCATTGGCACTTGATTCGCATTCGTCTCATCATCACATAAGGCTTGCTCAACATGTATTTCTACCATGGGGCTAGAGGTGTTAGTGCTTCTTTCACTGCATGCCTCAATTGAATTCACAAGATTAGCTTCCTCGCATTCTTCCTTATTGGAAGATCTCATCTCTAGCTCCTCATAGTCTGCATCTTCTTCATTTTTATACTCCTCCAATTCAAGTGTTTCATCATGATAATTTGGGAGGGTAATCGCCATTGGAGAGAGGGTCTCTTCCTTATATGTTCCATCTTTTTGCTCTTCTCTTACTTCAAAATATTCTTCCACTTTGGATTCTTCTACCGTAGTAGATTCCTCCTCGGTTTCGAATTCTTGAGTAGCTATTGCCACATCCTGATCTTTCAAGTATGAATTTGCCTCAACATCTTCAGTGACTTGCTTGAAAAGAGGTGCGGCATTTTCTATATAATTCTCTTGAGCTGTAATGGATAACTTCTCCTCAGCTTCTTGCTCAACTATTGGCTGATCCTGGAGTGCTTGGTATTCTTCGTAAGCCACTGTCTCGATCAGATCAATAACTTCTTCAGGTTCCATAGTGTGAAGTGGTATTCCAGTTGCCAGATCTAATTTTATTCTCGAGAGTGGGCATATACCATTGTATAAAATGCAAACAAATTCGCAATCTTCAACTGGACATCTTCTGCATAATTCATGAAGTCTACACCAAGCATGACACAAATGTTCTCCTTCCTTTTGTGCGAAGGAGGCTATCTCTTTTTTAATCTTTTTGGCTTTGGACGGTGGAAAATATTTTTTTAGAAATTTGAATTCTATGTCCTCCCATGTGGTGATGCTTTGTCGAGGTTGAGACTTCAACCACGTCCGAGCTCTACCTTTTAGAAAGAAGGGAAACAAATGGACCTTAATGGAGTCTTCAGTGGCTCCATCTAACCTTACGCTACTGCAGAAATTCAAATATTTATCTATTAGATCGTAAGGATCCTCTGCATATTCACCCCCAAAAAGTTTTGCACTTTCAATGTTGAGCAACGCTTCCTCCCATTCTAATGGAATTTCAAGTTGTTCAACCATGATGTTAATAGAACATCGAGAAAAAAAAATAAAAAAAATAAAAAATTAAATATCCAAGCTCAAAGATCAATGGTTATTTATAATATTGGAATTTACAATCCCCGGCAACGGCGCCAAAAACTTGTTGCGAACTCGGCAAGTATACCGATCGTTCCAAGTAATAAAAGTGATAAGTAAGTATCGTCTCCACAGGGATTGTAGACCAAGTACTACAATAACCAGTCCCCTTAAGTTGAACAGATCAAAAGAGATAGCAATTGTTGTTGGTTTAAAAACAAAAAGTAAATTAAAAAGTAAATTGCGTATTTTTAGGGTTTTCTGAAGAAAGAGATGAAGAAAGATTGAATTATAAAAGATGTAAAAAATAATTGAGAAAATATTGCAGTAAGAGGACAAACACCTTTCTGATCCCCACCTTGTAATCTGAATCAACGTTTACATTCGATTTACCCATTGATCAAACGATTCACCATCTTTTATTTGATTGGTTAAGCCCTAATCCCTTAGTGATCTTAACCTTATTAACCCTATTAGAACCCTAATCCCTTAGTAATTCCTTTTTAGGTTAAACGTATAACTCGATGAATCTTTCACGTTTGCGGTTCATGTAGCCTATCCCTAGTGCATACATGAACAGTTACTTTCCTTCTTGTCAGGAATTAGGATCCCAATATCCCTATTGCGAACCCTAACCCTCGCAATCCCATTAGAATGATCAGATCTAAAAGAATTATAGATGAAGAGCAAAGGAAAATAAATGCAATTAGATAAATAAACATAAACCTGATCCAAATTACAAGGGGTTCACATCAAGGGTTGTGACCCTTACCACAATAAAAATAGATCTAGCCAACCATGACTGATCTTGAAAAAGAAAACATAAATTGAAAAGAAAAAGAAGAAAAACTAGAAGAACATGAAGAACACGAAGAACTTCGAAGAACTCGAAGAACTCCGAATTCTCCTCTGAAGAAATCTGAATTGTGAGGAGTGGAGTGTAGCATTTTGAATGTGTGGAGGGGACCCCTTCAAATAGCAGCCAATTAGGGTTTCTGTGCAGATTACAAAAATATCCCTCTGATAACGTTAAAATTAAATTACACTTATTACGTAACCGAAGACTTAAATTACACTTTATTACAAAAACGTATAATGGAAATATTAAATTAAATCAGATTTGAATTCAGATTTTGAATTCAAATTCTGAATTCAATAGTGGTGCGATCCTCTGGCGCCTTGTTCGGTCTCTCGCGCGGTCTTCCCTTCTTTGTTTTTCAAATTTTGAATTTCTTCACCTCTTAACCTATAAAAATATAGAAAAATCAGTGAAAGTGTGTCTGAACATGGATTGTTAATAATTCATTAAAAATAATAACTTTTATTACTGAATTACTGTCAAATCCTTATTCTTTTTACTCTGAAATATCTATATGCTGAAGGCATATCAGTGACACTCCCACGATTCACTTCACAATTTTCATAAAACCCAAATCCATACCACCACACTTGGTATACGCACATGCACATCTTCGAGTGCTCAAAATCATAACTCAAACTACCATCTCATGGCACCTCACATATTGCATCCTATTTGACATAATACTGTTCACTTAAAGTTATCCAAATCCACCTCTTGCGTTCGTCACAAGATACAATCCTCCAACGCAATAGGTAAAAACATCCTCAGGTTTGACCCCTCGAGCTCTTGCTATCCTAAGGGCCCCAGGTGCAATGACCCACCAATCAGAGAATCTGTCCTTATAATTCACGCAAGAAGAGATAGCACACTATCAGCTGTACTAACTATCCTTCCAACACAGGATACTTCCTCACATCATATTACTTATACAAGATAATAATAGTCTCCGGGAACATAATCCATACGGAGATAGTCATACACTCCGAGCATATAAGCCGAACAAAGATAACCACATTCATAACATATCCGTATATAACGGCAAAAGTGTTTGTATAGACACATATTGGAATACTAATTATATCTCACTCATGCACAATCCATTATGACTTCCTAGATATGGTTCTTTCCTCGAACAGTCTACTCATTTAACTTGACTAGTCATTAGTCCTAATCCATAACATAATCATCACCACATGATTCCAACATCCTTCTCATACTTCGGCACATATTTTACAACTCTTAATAGTACCCACGCTCGGTACAGTTCTAATCCATGGTCTAACATGACTCATAGCAACTATGCTCAGCACTGTAGAAGATCTATTTCTTTAAAACACTATCACTTTTCTCCCAGTATTTCACTACGATTCGAGGAGTGCCATCATTTACTGGTCCATGCATTCAGCGCATCAGGACCACCAGGTAAATCTCAACTTCGAGCGGCGCTCGCCTGGGACTTCCAAGAGCAACACCTCTTAGGATTCAATCCACAAGGGAAACCCAGGACAATCTTAATTGTCACATTATTTAAAACATGTGTGCCATGGTATCACTTGCACACCGGGACTCCATCATGAATCCCATACCAAATTGAGCGTCCAATGACACTCCAAAGAGACAATCTCTTAAAATATTTCCCATCGTAGGGGATTTCACTTACATCATTGTTCTTTTACCAGAGAATTTACTAATTCATTACAACACAGGTATATATATATATAAGCGCCCCGGCCTTCACAATATATATATATATATATATATATATATATATATATATATATATATATATATATATATATACGTACTGGCACTTATGCCGTCACAAGGTTATTATCCCTCTTTTTATCATAGTATATCTATGTATCAACCATCATGCACATTTTGTATTATTCACTACCCATTGCACACATCCATTAGCAATTATGCCATTTCAAAACACAATATTCCCTCTTGGAATTTCCAAGAAACATCTATTATAGGTCAATTCTCTTATGTAATCTCCCACATGAATCTCTACAAGGAGCCATTCTCAAGTGAGATCCTATACATCAATGCCCACATATAATCAGGCCACGTCATGAACAATTCACAACTACTCAACATTATAAAAGCCTATGAACACCATTACTACACCACATTTGGTCATACTTTCTCATTCCACATTTGTTTCCCTTATGACACATTTGTCAAGTCAAACCATCCTTCTATCATGTACACCACACTCTCAATACAATTGTCTCATGCCATCCATGGCAATTTCCACAACTTCTTACATTGTACTATCTACACATTATTATATCCTCACTTATGTTCAGTCAACATTTAATCATCATGGACTAAAGTCCCATATTTCGACATTAAAGTACCTAACACATCATTTTCATCGTTATTTTAAGGTACTCCCATTCCTCAATTCGGATTTCAAAGATTCAAATCATCTCTACATCCCAAACATCTTAATTCATAAGAGTGTATGCCCTTCACCAGTGTAACGCCCTCCCTTGTATGCATCCAAGAGAGTCGTTTGCTAAGCGGAATTAGAGTCGTTAACGTCACATGAGCTAATAAAGATTCTCATAGCAGTAAACAAATCCGAGAAGCGTTTCTACAGTTCTTATCATTTCTGTTTGGACGATAAAAAATATTTCAAGTAAATTAGAAAGAGCACGTTGAGGGCTTCGCGTGCATATAAAATAATAGAAAATCGGAGTTCGTTTGCTCATAAAAACACCACCCGTAAGGTGCACTGTAAAAATTTCAGCTCTTAAGTCTTACAAAAATTCCTTTCCCAAACGTTTTCCAAAATAGCCGCTGTTCATCAAAGTTCAAGGTAAAATAGAGATATTAACGACTACAGTCATCCAAGAGTACCAAAACATTAAACATTACAGTCATCCAATCAATCAAACAGCAACAGTGATAATCCATGCATCAGCAAGCAACAGCAAAACATCACTCCTTCAAATGCTTTTATGTCCTCCTGCCATTTAGGAAAATAGCAGCCCCGAAGGGGTGAGAATAATCCGAGTAGTGTGGCAACAAAACCAATAATATAACAGTATTAACTAGGCACCAAATCATAAACAGTCACTTCAACATATCCTTGTTCCTTTTCCTTTTTCCTTTTCATCATATTCATATATATAGCGCATATAACGTCTTTCCTTTTCATCATATTCATATATTGCGTATATAACGCCTTTCCTTTGCGCTTTTAGCACCGTCGTGCGCGCACTTCACAGTGGAATCAAATATACCCTGGCACCTG
Organism: Gastrolobium villosum; assembly: GCA_032173675.1. NCBI lineage: Eukaryota > Viridiplantae > Streptophyta > Magnoliopsida > Fabales > Fabaceae > Gastrolobium > Gastrolobium villosum. Next base: position 6,899 of record JAVKPL010001772.1, read on the forward strand.
AGCTCCATGTGGATTCCAACTTTGGGCCTATGCGGACTGATGCCAAGTGTCCCATATCCCGGTACCTTGGGGATGCCTATATGATGCTTGCTCAAACACATGGTCCTGTACATAACTAGTCTAAAACAAGGCCTATATGATCTTGATACATGCATGTCATGCTATGCTTTCACACACAAAGCGTAAAAATGCGGTATGATGTAAGATGCATGCTTATATACCTTTCATATAGCCATCACGGCACATATACTTTTCATATGCGTTATGCTGCCACATAACGTCTTTACCTCATAATCATATAGCCTGATACGGCACATTTTTGGCAGTTTCCTTTCATCATAATGGAACATAATACTTTTACGGAATATGGAGCATCATGTCACACTTTTATACCAGTAGTCAATAGTCACATTAGGTAATATCGCCTGACACTTACCTTGCGTGCCTTAAACAATACCAAACAGCAGCGAAGTATCTCACTTCTTAAGCGCACCTAAATCAATTACAACCAATCATTTACAGTGGCGATTTACAGCAGAAACAGTGAGCATACAGCAGCATTTTACAGTGGAAAACAGTGAGCATACAGCAGTGTTTTACAGTAGAAAACAGTGACGTTTGTTCTTTAAAACAATGAGCAGGAAACAGTGATATTTTCCTTAAAAATAGTGGGCAGAAACAGTGACGTTTTACTTAAAACAGTGGACAGAAACAGTGACGTTTTACAGCAGAAAAACAGTAGCACCTTACAGCAGAAACAGTGACCATTTTAAAACAGAAACAGTGACATTTTGGACCTTAAAACAGTGGCAGAACAGTGGCATTTGAATGTTAGAACAGTGACATAATCAATGGCATTTGAACCTCAAAACGGTGGCATAAGTAGTGTTATTTGTGCATCAAAACAGTGGCATGAATGGTAACATTTAAGCATTAAAACAGTGACATTAGTGGTAATATTTGCACATCAAAAACAGTGGCAAAGGGAGTGGTTTTTGAACATTAAAATAGTGGCATGAATGATACATTTGAACATCCAAAACAGTGATATAAATCATGATTTTTAGACATTAAAACAGTGGCATAAATAGTGATTCTTGATCATCAAAACAGTGGCAAAATGGGAGTATTTAGACACCAATACAGTGGCATAAAGGGTAGTGTTTGGACATCAAGATGGTGGTTATTTTATGCAGAAACAGTGGCTCATTAAGTACTAAAACAGTGAGTGTTTTTGGTGCAAAACAGTGACATATGTGGCATTAAAACAGTGAGCATTTTATGCAAAAACAGTGGCACATTATGTACTAAAACAGTGAGCATTTTATGCAGAAACAGTGGCATGTGAGGCACTAAAACAGTGGGTATTGTGTGCAGAAACAGTGGCATTAAAATGGTGATCTTGTCCAACCGAAACAGTGGCATATGCATCCTCAAAATAGTGGTAGATTCATTCCAAGACAGTGGCATATTTCTCCTCAAAACAGTGGCATATTCATACAAGAAAACAGTGGCATGAACTTAAACATAACCATGAGACTTTCATTCTATAACTCATGCATACAAGTCATCATAAAATAGCTCCATCCTTATACTTTAACCATGCTCAATCAAGAATCCAAAACAAAACATATTCAAGGAGACATTCAAGAACACACATGATTACACACCATGAAAGAGGTCTAAGTTCTAGTCTTACCTCTTGTAGCACACCCTTCTTGGTCAAGAATCACACACCACCTTCTAGCTTTACTACACAACAAGTCCACCCTTCCTAGAGATGATCTATGCGCACACCATGGTGAGGAGAAACAAACTTGGACAGCTTCAAGGTTGAGGAACAAAGCTGGACAGTGAGGGAAAGGAGAAGAAGAGCTTGCACTTGCTTGGTGTATATGACACGGTTGAGAGTGTGAGGGAAGGTGAGTTGTCTTAGCAAAGTTTTTCTTTCTCCAAAGGTTCCTACACTACACGGTTTTGAGGGGGGAATGGAAGTGGGGAAGAAGTTGGCTGCACTTTGTAAATGGGGACAGCCCTCTTGGGCGCATATCTTAAAGAGAAGTGAGGAGAGGTTGTCATGATGAAGTATGATGAAAATTTTGGTTTCTTGTAGGAGTGGGACTGCACTCAAGGTCAAAACAAGCAAGGGGTTGCTTCTAATGTACACTATGCACATGCTAGGAGTGAGGAGAGGAGAGGTTCAGATCTGATTGCTACCTAAGTCAGAACTTTCTTGCACAAACAGCCAAGTCTTGCGCACATGGTGGAGTGGAGGGAGGTGTCATCAAGAGCAGAGATTTGTGGCAGCCTAACTCTGATTTGGAGCAGTCCTTGTGCGCATATGATGATGAAGATGCAGCCCCAAAACCCTACTTTTGATGCATGTGGAAGCAAGGGCAGATTTGGCTCATGATGGACTGCCAAAAGCAAGCAAAAATCTGCACATTTCAGCCTCATGATGGAAGGTCTAAGGTGGTTCTCCAAGTCAACACTCAAAGGCAGATTTGTGTCATAAGGAAATCTGATTCAATCCCTCTTCATGTGCGCGTAAATGGGGAAGAATGCAGCCCAAGATCATCCTAAGGAGTACATGTGTCTTTCATGCAATGAAGTTGAAGTCAAATGTGCACAAACTATGGTGTGAGGTGGCGGTCATGCATGAGGAAAATTGACAGATTTTTCTAAGTCCTAATCACCCTCTTTTGCGCATGAAATAGGTGGGAAAGAATGCATCTTGCCATGTGGGAATTCCTTGCTACACAAGACAACCTTGTTGAACAAGGCTTAGGGAATTATGTGTGGATTTAACTTGGGCTGAACATGATTGACCCAAAAGCCTCCTTGGGCCAATGGCCACACACACAAAGAACCCAAACACACAAGTCCAATAGTGACAAGTCCACACACACTAGCCCACTTCCAAAGTCCAATAAACACTAAAGCCTTCTAACACACACTCAATTTACTCATATGATTTTAATAAATTTCACATGCCTACATATGCACCCTCCTATGATTTAATTTAAATACTTACCTTAGTCGCATCCAAGGATAAGGATTAACAATTCGCAAGTCATCAAATCTAAACCATGAATCCGAATTCTACGCATACATCTATAACATATAGTACTTAAGTATTTTACTAATTATGCGGGATGTTACACTCTCCCCACCAAATAGGAATTTTGACCGCAAAATTAAACTTACTTAAGAGCTAAACAGTTCTGGATAGCGTTTCTGAATGTCGTCCTCGCGCTCCCAAGTAGCTTCAGCTGCCGATCTGTTGTTCCATAATACTTTCACCAAAGGGATTTCTTTAGAACGTAGTCGCTTGACGGATCTTTCAAGAATTTGGAACGGTTGCACTTGATACGTCAGATTTTCCTTTAATTCCACTTCTTCCGGCTGTAACACGTGAGATGGATCAGGGAGATATCTCCGTAGCTGCGACACATGAAATACATTGTGAATCCCTGACAAATAGGGTGGTAAAGCCAACCGGTAAGCAGACTCTCCAATCCAGTCCATAGTCAGATACGGTCCTAAGTACTGTGGACTTAACTTCTTTACTCCCATTCTCCTTCCGAGTCCCGATGTAGGTGTGATTCTCAAAAATACATGATCTCCGACTTCGAAAGATAGAGGCTTATGACGCTTGTCGTAATAACTCTTTTGTCTGGCCTGAGCCCGCTGCATATTTTCTCGAATCTTCTTTACTTGTTCGGATGTTTCTTGAATTAGATCGGGTCCTAACATACTTCGCTCACCCACTTCAGTCCAGCATAAAGGGGATCTGCATTTTCTCCCATATAAAGCTTCATACGGTGCCATCTGAATACTGGAGTGGTAACTGTTGTTGTAAGCAAATTCAATCAAAGAAAGATAATTATCCCAGCTGCCTCCTAACTCCAAAACACATGCTCGCAACATGTCCTCTAAAGCTTGAATGGTGCGTTCCGTCTGTCCATCGGTCTGCGGATGGTAAGCAGTACTCAATCTCAAGTGGGTCCCTAAAGCCCTTTGAAAAGATTCCCAGAACTTAGATGTAAACTTGGGATCACGATCATTGACAATACTCGTAGGAACTCCGTGCAGCTTCACAATCTCCTGCAGGTAAATCCTGGCAAGCCTCTCTGTATTATACGTGGCTCTAACACGCAAGAAATGTACTGACTTCGTTAAACGATCGACAATCACCCACATAGCATCAAATCCTTCTCGCGTCCGAGGAAGTCCAACTACAAAATCCATCGCAATACTGTCCCACTTCCATTCGGGAATCTCCAAAGGTTGAAGAAGTCCCGACGGTTTCTGATGTTCGTACTTCACCTTCTGACAAGTTAAGCACCGAGATACATACTCAGCAATATCACGCTTCATACCCGGCCACCAAAACGAGGTCTTCAAATCATGGTACATCTTCGTGGATCCAGGATGAACTGCGTACTTACCCTTGTGAGCCTCCTGCAAAACTTCTTGCTTCAACTCTTCATTCGGTACTACTAACCGACCTTGAAATCTCCAAATATCATTCTCATCCTTTACTACCTCTTGGTTGCCAACCAATTCGCGGACTAACTCTTCATCTTTCTGGACCTCCTTAATTCTACTGATCAATTCATTCTCCACCTTTATACTTCCCAATCTTATGCTATGCCCTCTCTCCTCTACAGATAAATTCAAGTCTCGAAAGGCCTCAAACAATTTCAATTCTTCCATCATCAAAGTTGCAGTGTGCAAAGTCTTCCTACTCAGGGCGTCAGCTACCACGTTTGCCTTTCCTGGATGGTATTTAAGTTCAAACTCATAGTCCTTTAGAAATTCCATCCACCGTCGTTGCCGCATATTCAGCTCCTTCTGGTCGAACAAATACTTCAAACTCTTATGATCGCTGAACACGTCAAACTGCGAACCATACAAGTGGTGCCTCCAGATTTTAAGTGCGAACACTATAGCTGCTAACTCCAAATCATGCGTAGGATAATTTTCTTCGTGAGGCTTAAGTTGTCGAGATGCATTAGCTACCGCCATACGATCCTGCATTAACACGCATCCAAGTCCTTTCAGCGACGCATCGCAGTATACTTCGAACTTTCGGGTAGGATCCGGAATCGTGAGTATGGGAGCACTCGTTAATCTGCTCTTTAGTTCCAAGAAACATTCTTCACAAGCTTTAGTCCACTCAAAAGGCTTATCCTTACGAGTGAGACGGGTAAGGGGTTGCACTATCTGAGAGAAATTCTGGATAAACCTTCGATAATATCCAGCAAGACCTAAGAAACTTCTTACTTCGGTGACAGTCTTGGGTCGTTCCCAATTCATGACAGCTTCAACCTTGCTGGGGTCCACCGCGATACCTTCTGATGAAATGACATGGCCCAGAAACTGGACCTCTTTAAGCCAAAACTCGCACTTCGACCACTTCGCGTACAACTGCTTCTCTTTCAATATTTGCAAGACAATCCTCAGATGTTCCGCATGCAGCTCTTCATTAGCTGAGTAAATCAGGATGTCGTCGATAAACACAATAACAAACTGATCAAGGAACGGGCGGAAGATGCGGTTCATGTAGTCCATGAATACCGCTGGAGCATTTGTAAGTCCGAATGGGATCACCTGATATTCGTAGTGCCCATAACGAGTCCTAAAAGCTGTTTTCGGAATATCCTCCGGTTTGACCCGGATCTGATGGTATCCCGATCGTAAATCTATCTTGGAAAAGACTCTGGCTCCTCTCAGCTGGTCCATCAAATCGTCGATCCTCGGTAGCGGATACTTATTCTTCACCGTAACTTTGTTCAGCTGTCGGTAATCTACACACAGACGTAAACTACCATCATTCTTCTTAATCAAGATGGCTGGAGCACCCCATGGAGAGGTACTCGGTCTGATGAATTCCTTTGCCAACAATTCTTCTATCTGCTTCTTCAACTCGCGAAGTTCCAAAGGCGCCATACGATACGGGGCAATGGAGATTGGTCCAACTCCAGGAACAAGTTCGATAGAAAATTCTATTTCCCTATGAGGAGGCAATCGAGGTATTTCATCCGGGAATACCTCCTCGAATTCCCTAACTACAGGTACATTCTGAATTTGATTGTCAACCGGGGTCTCAGCCTCGATCGACAAAAGATACCCTGCTGCTCCCTTGCGGAGCTCTTTTCTAACTTGCAATAAAGAAATGAGAGAGAAAGGTTGAAAATTACCATCTTTCGCATCCAGTGCGAACACCCGAGCTTGCGTAGGCTGTTGATCAGCGTTCTGGGGGCATTTGTAAGCAAAATGTCCTTGCTGGCCACACCTAAAACATGCATTGTTGTTCTTGCGACAAACTCCAAAGTGATTCTTTCCACATGTAGCACAAACAGTCGCACCCTGTCGTCCAGTTGATGATTGACCAACAGTATTGCTTCTCTTAAAATTTCCAGGCCGCGCCTGCAACTGCGTGCCTCTGCCTCGACCTCTACCAGGTGTCGTCCTGAAGAATCTGCCTGCTCGGTTTCCTCCGTGAAATTGTGTTGGTGGCTTATTCAGATTTTTAGCCTCGTTAATGATTCCTTCTGCCTGACGACTCTGATTGATGAGCTCCAGAAGTGTACGATTAGCTGTTGTCAAAATGAGTTTGCGGATTTCCGGATGTAATCCGCTTTTGAACTTCTCCACCTGCCATTCTTCATCATAAATGTTCCGGTCAAAGTTGGCGTACTCGATCAGCTGCCCAAATTTGGCAATGTACTCATTAACCGACATGTTATCCTGCCTGAGTGACAGCAGTTCAGTGTGCTTCATTCTTCTCATTGCCTTAGGAAAATACTTATCCAAAAATACTTGTCTGAATACGGCCCACGTCAGTTCAACGTCCTGAGCTCTCAGCAGAGCTCTCGCACCAGTCCACCATGTCAAAGCTTCTCCCATCAGCTGGTACGACGCATAATCAGTCTTCTGCGCTTCCGGGCATGCCATGCGTTCGAAAATGTGCTCGATCATCTGCAGCCACTTCGCTGCAGCCTCAGGGTTGTCTTCACCCTCAAAGATAGGCGGTTGGAAGTTACGGAAGTCTTTCAACCTCCGACGGGCAATTTCTTCTGCATTGTCATGCAGTGGGGGTTGGTTCTGATTCTGTTGCCTATGGTCGCGCCATTCTTGGCTCATATTCTGAATAAACGTTGCCAGTCCCCCAATAGTAGTGATAAGGTCCTCTTCCGCATCGCCAGACCTTCCCCGAGTTGAACCGCGACCACCTGCCATGATTCTGTACTCACAATATCATGAGATGAGTTGATCAGGCTCACCGCAAGTTATTTATGGCAGAAGTCCCAAGTAGGTACTCGCGTTCAATTCGGACAAGTTAACTATGCATCCGTGTCTTATCACAGAACGGCCTAAACAATCTAACTACCCTAGTCTCAAACACTTAAACTATAGCACATTTAGACAGTCAACTAGCAGATAAACATAATCAACAATCAATTCAATCAATCACAAGCAAATCCATGGACCAAACTGCTCTGATACCAATTAGTGTAACGCCCTCCCTTGTATGCATCCAAGAGAGTCGTTTGCTAAGCGGAATTAGAGTCGTTAACGTCACATGAGATAATAAAGATTCTCATAGCAGTAAACAAATCCGAGAAGCGTTTCTACAGTTCTTATCATTTCTGTTTGGACGATAAAAAATATTTCAAGTAAATTAGAAAGAGCACGTTGAGGGCTTCGCGTGCATATAAAATAATAGAAAATCGGAGTTCGTTTGCTCATAAAAACACCACCCATAAGGTGCACTGTAAAAATTTCAGCTCTTAAGTCTTACAAAAATTCCTTTCCCAAACATTTTCCAAAATAGCCGCTGTTCATCAAAGTTCAAGGTAAAATAGGGATATTAACGACTACAGTCATCCAACAGTACCAAAACATTAAACATTACAGTCATCCAATCAATCAAACAGCAACAGTGATAATCCATGCATCAGCAAGCAACAGCAAAACATCACTCCTTCAAATGCTTTTATGTCCTCCTGCCATTTAGGAAAATAGCAGCCCCGAAGGGGTGAGAATAATCCCAGTAGTGTGGCAACAAAACCAATAATATAACAGTATTAACTAGGCACCAAATCATAAACAGTCACTTCAACATATCCTTGTTCCTTTTCCTTTTTCCTTTTCATCATATTCATATATATAGCGCATATAACGCCTTTCCTTTTCATCATATTCATATATTGCGTATATAACGCCTTTTCTTTGCGCTTTTAGCACCGTCGTGCGCGCACTTCACAGTGGAATCAAATATACCCTGGCACCTGAGCTCCATGTGGATTCCAACTGTGGGCCTATGCGGAATGATGCCAAGTGTCCCATACCCCGGTACCTTGGGGATGCCTATATGATGCTTGCTCAAACACATGGTCCTGTACATAACTAGTCTAAAACAAGGCTTATATGATCTTGATACATGCATGTCATGCTATGCTTTCACACACAAAGCGTAAAAATGCGGTATGATGTAAGATGCATGCTTATATACCTTTCATATAGCCATCACGGCATATATACTTTTCATATGCGTTATGCTGCCACCTAACGTCTTTACCTCATAATCATATAGCCATCACGGCACATTTTTGGCAGTTTCCTTTCATCATAATGGAACATAATACTTTTACGGAATATGGAGCATCATGTCACAATTTTATACCAGTAGTCAATAGTCACATTAGGTAATATCGCCTGACACTTACCTTGCGTGTCTTAAACAATACCAAACAGCAGCGAAGTATCTCACTTCTTAAGCGCACCTAAATCAATTACAACCAATCATTTACAGTGGCGATTTACAGCATAAACAGTGAGCATACAGCAGCGTTTTACAGTGGAAAACAGTGAGCATACAGCAGCGTTTTACAGTAGAAAATAGTGACGTTTGTTCTTTAAAACAATGAGCAGGAAACAGTGATATTTTCCTTAAAAACAGTGGGCAGAAACAGTGACGTTTTACTTAAAACAGTGACGTTTTACAGCAGAAAAACAGTAGCACCTTACAGCAGAAACAATGACCATTTTAAAACAGAAACAGTGACATTTTGGACCTTAAAACAGTAGCAGAACAGTGGCATTTGAATGTTAGAACAATGACATAATCAATGGCATTTGAACCTCAAAACGGTGGCATAAGTAGTGTTATTTGTGCATCAAAACAGTGGCATGAATGGTAACATTTAAGCATTAAAACAGTGACATTAGTGGTAATATTTGCACATCAAAAACAGTGGCAAAGGGAGTGGTTTTTGAACATTAAAACAGTGGCATGAATGATACATTTGAACATCCAAAACAGTGATATAAATCATGATTTTTAGACATTAAAACAGTGGCATAAATAGTGATTCTTGATCATCAAAACAGTGGCAAAATGGGAGTATTTAGACACCAATACAGTGGCATAAAGGGTAGTGTTTGGACATCAAGATGGTGGTTATTTTATGCAGAAACAGTGGCTCATTAAGTACTGAAACAGTGAGTGTTTTTGGTGCAAAACAGTGACATATGTGGCATTAAAACAGTGAGCATTTTATGCAGAAACAGTGGCACATTATGTACTAAAACAGTGAGCATTTTATGCAGAAACAGTGGCATGTGAGGCACTAAAACAGTGGGAATTGTGTGCAGAAACAGTGGCATTAAAATGGTGATCTTGTCCAACCGAAACAGTGGCATATGCATCCTCAAAACAGTGGTAGATTCATTCCAAGACAGTGGCATATTTCTCCTCAAAACAATGGCATATTCATACAAGAAAACAGTGGCATGAACTTAAACATAACCATGAGACTTTCATTCTATAACTCATGCATACAAGTCATCATAAAATAGCTCCATCCTTATACTTTAACCATGCTCAATCAAGAATCCAAAACAAAACATATTCAAGGAGACATTCAAGAACACACATGATTACACACCATGAAAGAGGTCTAAGTTCTAGTCTTACCTCTTGTAGCACACCCTTCTTGGTCAAGAATCACACACCACCTTCTAGCTTTACTACACAACAAGTCCACCCTTCCTAGAGATGATCTATGCGCACACCATGGTGAGGAGAAACAAACTTGGACAGCTTCAAGGTTGAGGAACAAAGCTGGACAGTGAGGGAAAGGAGAAGAAGAGCTTGCACTTGCTTGGTGTATATGACACGGTTGAGAGTGTGAGGGAAGGTGAGTTGTCTTAGCAAAGTTTTTCTTTCTCCAAAGGTTCCTACACTACACGGTTTTGAGGGGGGAATGGAAGAGGGGAAGAAGTTGGCTGCACTTTGTAAATGGGGACAACCCTCTTGGGCGCATATCTTAAAGAGAAGTGAGGAGAGGTTGTCATGATGAAGTATGATGAAAATTCTGGTTTCTTGTAGGAGTGGGACTGCACTCAAGGTCAAAACAAGCAAGGGGTTGCTTCTAATGTACACTATGCACATGCTAGGAGTGAGGAGAGGAGAGGTTCAGATCTGATTGCTACCTAAGTCAGAACTTTCTTGCACAAACAGCCAAGTCTTGCGCACATGGTGGAGTGGAGGGAGGTGTCATCAAGAGCACAGATTTGTGGCAGGCTAACTCTGATTTGGAGCAGTCCTTGTGCGCATATGATGATGAAGATGCAGCCCCAAAACCCTACTTTTGATGCATGTGGAAGCAAGGGCAGATTTGGCTCATGATGGACTGCCAAAAGCAAGCAAAAATCTGCACATTTCAGCCTCATGATGGAAGGTCTAAGGTGGTTCTCCAAGTCAACACTCAAAGGCAGATTTGTGTCATAAGGAAATCTGATTCAATCCCTCTTCATGTGCGCCTAAATGGGGAAGAATGCAGCCCAAGATCATGCTAAGGAGTACATGTGTCTTTCATGCAATGAAGTTGAAGTCAAATGTGCACAAACTATGGTGTGAGGTGGCGGTCATGCATGAGGAAAATTGACAGATTTTTCTAAGTCCTAATCACCCTCTTTTGTGCATGAAATAGGTGGGAAAGAATGCATCTTGCCATGTGGGAATTCCTTGCTACACAAGACAACCTTGTTGAACAAGGCTTAGGGAATTATGTGTGGATTTAACTTGGGCTGAACATGATTGACCCAAAAGCCTCCTTGGGCCAATGGCCACACACACAAAGAACCCAAACACACAAGTCCAATAGTGACAAGTCCACACACACTAGCCCACTTCCAAAGTCCAATAAACACTAAAGCCTTCTAACACACACTCAATTTACTCATATGATTTTAATAAATTTCACATGCCTACATATGCACCCTCCTATGATTTAATTTAAATACTTACCTTAGTCTCATCCAAGGATAAGGATTAACAATTCGCAAGCCATCAAATCTAAACCATGAATCCGAATTCTACGCATACATCTATAACATATAGTACTTAAGTATTTTACTAATTATGCGGGATGTTACAACCAGGGACTTATAACCTTCTTATTTAACCTTAATTTGACTAAGCTTATGCATAAGCACACATACTCAAACTTTAAAGACTCCATCGGGGTTCCAAGCCACTCACCATGTTAAGGTCATACCACTAATTACATATTTACTCGATTGTTTCAACTACTCATACATATAGGGAATATTCACTGATAAGGGTAAATTAACAAAAGCTCACTTCGAGGGAGAGTGCCTCCACAAAGTAAAAGAAACTACAAAATTCTTCACTGATTTATAACAAACAGTCATTCCCTTATATATAACAAAAGGGAATATTTTGGAGGAATATAAAATAACAGAATACAAATGATAAAAGACGTGCGTAAACGACTAACAACAATCCCACAATTTCCGGGACCACTCTAACAACCACAACAATCTCACATGATGAAATCTCTCATCCATTTGGGCTCAGCACGATTTCTTTTTGCCCACCTCTCATTCTGTTTAATATCTTGCTCTTCAGTGTGAAGTATTTTCTCCTCTGCCTCCTGGTCCATTTGCTCTTGTTCCATGTTTTGATCTTCATTGGGCTGGCCCATATCATCTCCTTGGTCTTCCACAAACACCTTGCCCTTAAGGTGTAGCTTCGAATAATCAACAAGTAGCTCAGGTAATGACTCCCACGTGGCATCTTCTGGCAACAACCCACTCCACTGAATCAATACTTGCTCCTGTCCTGTTTGAGTACAAATTCTCTCTGCCAAAATTGATGCAGGCTGTATCAAAGGACTGTTATCTGAAACTAAGGGTGGTGGTGCCAATTCAGAATCCACAGGGTCCCCATTAGAACTATAGAAAGGCTTGAGTAAGGATGCATGAAATACATCATGAATTTTGGAACCTTCTGGCAGTTGTAATTGAAAAGCTACCATACCAATGCTTCTAACAATATGATAAGGTCCATAGAATTTTTTTGCTAACTTTTGCACGCATCTCCCAGCTACGGATTGCTGACGGTATGGCCTGAGTTTCACCAAGACCCAATCTCCTACGTTGAATGAGTGATCTCTTCGTCCCTTATCTGCTACTTCTTTCATCTTCTATTGTGCTTTAGTCAGATTTTTTTAACTTAGTCAAAACCTCCTCTCTGCTGCTCAATGCATGATCCTCTACCTCAATCGAACTGGAGTTGCTAACATACTGGGGTAACGAGGGCGGTTTCTTCCCAAAAACCACACCATTCTGCCCACACCACAAACTTACTCCACAGTTGAGGTTTGCCCATAACAAAAGCTCGAAGGTACTGCTGCAAGGTCCTATTCACCACTTCGGTTTGCCCATCGCTTTGTGGATGATAGGCAGTAGAGAAACGCAGTTTGGTGCCACTCAACTTAAATAACTCTTGCCAAAAATGGCTCAAGAACACAGGGTCGCGATCAGAAATAATGCTTTTAGGCATCCCATGCAATCGGCGGTACATGTTGGCGAATAACTCAGCTACTTTAGCAGCTGTATAATGAGTTGGAAGTAACCCAAAATGAGCTACCTTAGAGAGTCTATCAACAATAACCAAGATCATCGTATAGCCATTAGAGGGTGGCAGCCCAACTATAAAATCCATCGAAATATCTTCCCAAATCTGAGTTGGGATGGAAATCGGTTGGAGTAAACCTAAGGGCAACCTATTAGGAGTTTTGATTTACTGACAAACTAAACACCTCTTTACAAACTCTGTCACTTCCTTTTGCATGTCTACCCACAGGAAGTTCTCACTCAGCCGCCCCATTGTTTTTGCTATCCCAAAATGACCACCCACTGGGGGATGCGTGAAATTCTTCTATGAACAGCTTCTTGAATGGAGATAGAGCACCTAAGAACAGACGCTTTACACATCACCACCCCCTGAACCAATGCAAACTCAGGGTGATACCCGAGTGTAGTCTTCAGTTCCAATACCAGCTGCTGCATATCGGGTTCCTGGGCATACGACTCCTTGATCTTGGTCACAATTTCACAATTTGGTACCGTGATAGCTGCCATCTGTGCAGGATGTTCATGGCATCGAAAGAGGGCATCGGCTACTCGGTTCTTATTACCGAGTTTGTATACAATGGAATAATCATAACCCAACAGCTTGGCCAAGTAGTAGTGTTGCTCGGGCATCTGGATGACTTGTGTCATTAACTCTCGCAAGCTCTTTTGGTCGGTGTGGATGATGAAGCGATGCCCAAGCAGGTAAGGCCTCCATTTTTTAACTGCAGCTGTGATCGCATGCAACTCGCGAACATAAGTGCTTGCTGCTAACAACTTGGTGCAAAATTTCTTGCTAAAAAACTGATTGGGTGACTATTCTGGAGAAGCACTGCTCCCATTCCCACACCTGACGCGTTTGTCTCGATCACAAAGTCAGTGTCAAAATTTGGCAAGGCTAAGACAGGGGATTCGGTCATGGCTTGCTTCAGTGCTTCAAATGCCACTTGAGCCCTGGATTCCCAAACAAACGCATCCTTCTTCAGCATGTCGGTTAATGGGGCTGCTATTGATGCATAATTTTTAACAAATTTCCTGTAGAATCCGGTTAGGCCTAAGAACCCTTGTAGTTGCTTCAAGGTCTTAGGCAGAGGCCAGGACACCATCGCTTTGATCTTTTCTGGATTAGGTCCCACACCACTACTAGAGATAATATGCCCCAGATACTCAAGCGGTTCCTGCGCAAAGAAACACTTAGATTTCTTTAAAAAATATTGGTTCCGCTTCAACTCAGCCAGAACCTGCTCCAGATGATAAACATGGTCTGTCAATGTACGACTATAAACTAAAATATCATCAAAAAATACAATAGCAAATCTACGCAAAAATGGTTTCAACAGGGAATTCATGGTGGATTGGAAAGTCGCCGGCGCGTTACATAAGCCAAATGGCATTACGAGAAACTCGTAATGACCTTCGTGAGTGCGGAATGCCATTTTTTTATGTCAGCCGGGGCCATTCGAATCTGATGATACCCTGCTCTTAGGTCTAGCTTAGAAAACCACTGTGCTCCATGGAGTTCATCCAAGAGTTCGTCTATGGCTGGGATCGAAAATCTGTCCTTGTGGGTGATGGCGTTCAGAGCTCGATAGTCTACGCAAAACCGCCACGTCCCATCTTTCTTTCGTACCAACAAAGCAGGAGAGGAAAATGGACTGATGCTTTCCTGTATTATCCCCGATTCCAACATCTCTGCAATTAATTTCTCGATTTCACTTTTTTGGAAGTGTGGATAACGATACGACCGAACATTTATTGGCTCAGCGTTGGCTTCTAAGCTGATGTGGTGATCGACGGATCATGGAGGAGGCAGCTCCGTTGGCGGCGCAAATATGGTGTCGTACTTGGAGAGCAAGTGTTCAATCACAGCTGGCAACCCTAACTTTGTGGAAGACGTCGCCGCTGGAACAACTTGGAGATGGAACATTTCGGCAATGGCTTGGATCGATGCCAGCCTTTTTAGTTGGGCCGTGGACACTGATTGGATTTTAGTGGTTTGGGCTCCTGTGAGTAAAACCACTTGCCCATTTTTTTAAAATTTCATAGTTAATGCATTATAATCTGTCAATATTGGGCCCAAAGTCTTAAGCCACTGCTGTAACACCCCGTGTATACCCGTTTTGTTAACATATCATTGTATTAAGCTACGCTTAATTAAAATGCGGAATAACTTTTTCTTTAATTCAATTATGACGTCATTAACCTTAGCCAAGTTTATTATTTAATCAATTTCATAAAATATCGCCTGTATGTAAATTGCAAAAGACAACTAACTGAATACCTCAATAAATAAATAAAGTGAGTATCTAAAGTCACGGATCTACAACACGTAGTCCGGACAATAATCCTGATACATTATTACAACTTTAAATAAACAAGACATACTCAAGTCAATGTGGCATGGACAAACCCCATGCTCACCAACCAAATAAGGCAACAAAGCCCCATAGCAGTATCAACAACAACAACAACATAATAATAACTGAAGCTATAAGCATAAAAGCAATAGGTATATCCAGCATCCAACATGTCAGCACATAACAAGTCTATAATCAACTAAGCTCTGGCCTCCTACCACCAGAGGCATCTACTCTAGCATTTCCTGAAATAAGCGTCCCCAAACGTGGGGTGAGATCTCTAATCAAAGAAATCTCAGTAAGACAAGGGGTCCTCAAAGCTCTTCCACCCCAAGCTCACTTACATGTGCAAATATAAGTTCAAAAGCATATATCTGATATAAGTTCCAAAATAGTGCAATGCAACAGATATTATGTTATGTAGGTTATACTATTCTACTGATCAGAGAAGTGCAGGAATACATCTATTACCCACACAGTACCAGCCCATGCTGTATCAGCCCATGCTGTACCTACCCCCAAAGGACCACCCCATGGCTTCCCTTTAAGGCAAACACCACATAAATATCATACAACAATTGCACTTAACAGCTCCATAGCATTTCAATAAAATAGTACATGAAAAACACATCATGCATATAAACCATCCCCCCATGGGAAATGGTGGAACCAACAATGGCTAAACCGAGGACACGAAAGCTTACCTTGAAAGCAATCAATCCAAGTCAAGTGTAACATCCCACATAATTAGGGTATATAATTAAATTGCTATGAGGATTATGGATATTATGTTTGAGCTTTGTGCATTACATGCTTGGATTTCGGATTATATGACTATTAGTATGGAATTAATATTGAGTTAGGGAATTATTGAATGATAATAATAGGTGAGAATTTATTTTGGGCATGTGGAAATTTAGTTACAGTTTATAAGTGTAATTTTATAGCAACAAAATAATTAATAGAGCTTGATGGACTTTAAGCAAGTAGACTTTTGGATTAGGACATTTGTTTGGACTCAAAGTCCATGTGTTGGCCGTATGTCCATGGGCTTAGGGAATGAGTGAGATTCAACTCAACCATGTATTGCTCCTTTTCCCATCCTTAGAATTCCATGAAGATAGCTTTCCATTGGCTTGCAAACCCACTTGTCATGAACCCCACCTTCCCTCCTTTGTGCGCATAGAGTAGGGATATTGGAAACAAAAGATAAGTACTTGCTTTATCCAACACCAACCAACCTATGCATGTGCAACACTTGTCCCACCAATTTTATTGCATGAAAGACATTGTGTTCCTTTTGTTTGCATGCGCACCACTTGTGCGCTTGAAACATGAAATCAGCCCATTCCATCCTTATCCCAACACTTGGCTGATCAAGTAACCCATCTTGACCGTTTGAAAATTTGAAGCTCATTGATTTAACTAAAAGGAATCAGAATGCATGCAATTTTAGTGGGCAGAATTAATCAACCATTCCTTCACTCCTTGCACGCCTCGGACAAGGAAAAAGCAAGTCAGAATTCTAGTTCTTCCTTGGTCTTAAACAAAACCTCACTGCATGCATTCTTAGTGGTTAGAAATCAAACCACCCATACTCAGTTCCTATCCCTCAAGCACAAAAGTCAGCAGCCCAACCTCCCTCAAACAGGTTCCCAAACTCAAGAAAGGGACCTCTCTCTGCACTCCAAGCTCACACACTCAAAGCCAAGTGTTTAGATGAAGAATTCATGAAGAAAGGTGGTATCTTTGGAGGTCTCAAAGCCAAAAATGAAAATGAGCAAGTGAGGGAAGGTGGCAGCAGCCAAGGGAGCAGAAACTCACGTAGGTAAGTTAGGTTCTTAGGGTTTTGTGCCATAATAGGTGCATATATAGCCAAAACCACTAAACCGCGCAGTATTAGCCTTAATAGCTACGCAAAATATCTTGATCCCAAACTTTGGAATCTAAACCTACACATTTTTCTAAGATTTATCATATTTTTATTTTATTTTTCTGAAAAACTTTCCGGTATGCGCTTTTCCATAGCTAGTATCAGTTTTGGCATCAGATTTCATCATTTTGACTTGAAACTTGTTTTATAAGTCCTACATAATATTCTAGTAATTATCATGCACTTGTTATAATTTTCCGGGATACTTTTCCGGTACGCGTTTATACCGGGTAGCAGAACCGAAATCTGCACTTTTCTTCCGAAAAGCGACTTTCAGCATTCTTACCCACTAATTATAATTATTAAAGCCTCATAATAATTATTAATGTCAATTATGGAGTCATTTCCTAATTAACACAATTAATCCATTAATTACCTTAATTAGAGGTGCGGGTTCTTACACAAGGTATAAGATTGTATCCTTAATTTGATCAATCATCTAAAACTCTGATCAATCAAATCCTCATGAAATTTCATAAAAGAAAAAGAAAATTTTTTTATCCTAATTCTAAACTACACTAACATCTAACTACACTAAAAATTATTCACACTAAGAAAAACTAAAGAAAAGAGATTGAGATGTTCCCTGTTTTGGCTCATCCACTCGTGTGACCTCTCCATGCAGTATTCACTTGTCATTCAATCACATCACACCCACAATTCCCAGATTTAAACATTGCTATCCCCAGCAACTAATTTAAATCTAAAACAGCAGTGGATCACTGAAACACATTCACATACAGTTAATAGCATCAGTACTATCAGAAATGTGTATCTACAAACAGTGAAATCTCAATGTATTGTAACAGATTACAAAATAACCAATATAAATGTACCAACAAAATAACCCAGATACTGAAAAAGTAAAACAAAATAACAGCAGGACAACTGCAAAATCATGACTCCACAAAGGATGTTGTCGCCTCATCATCAGAGTCAAAGGGGTCTCCTGGGTCAGAATGCGGGAGCGGTGTATAATCTGTCTGTGCAGCACCTGTACTGATCCCGGCTCCTGCACTAACCCCGGCTGATGGTCTGGCACCATCCTGACTCGCAGCAACTGGCTCTCCCACCGGGGCCTGAACATCATCCTCAATGTCATCATCAGAGGACTCGCTGTCATTATGCATATGGGCAGCGGCTGCTGCCTCGAAGGCATCCTCCTACTCAGAATGAGGGTACACAGCAGGCTGAAAAGTGGACGTCTCAAGTCCCTAGGCCTCACATATGTCATTCAGCATCTTTATAACATGTGTCTGGAATGACTGCTGACCCACCTGCATAAATTTGAGGCGACGATGTAAGTGGCCCATACGCATATCCCCATTTCTCAACCACTGTTCCCCTGCTTTAATGCGCTCTTCAAAATCAGCATCTTCTAGCTTCTCTCCTTGCTTCCTGCCCGGTGTCAATCCCCTTGGACATTCCCCTCCAATTCTTAACTGATCCCTGATCAGCTTGGCATCAATTTTGGCATGCAATTTGACTTGCACTCCATTATCTGTTAGTATATGGGTGTCCTAGAGACAATCTTTTGATTAAATAAAGGGCACTAGATGTAAAACTTTGTTTGTCGCAAATAAATGAAAGCACTATTTATTCAGTTTCATATTATGTCTCGATATTACTGTTAATATTATATGAATGAACTGGATAAATCCCTTGGAATAGAACAGGTATCTCTTGAGTATCTGTAATGAGATCACGATCATGAGGATTCAAGGATATCGCATGTCTATTCCTAATTATATGTTCCTATTCTAGAGACACTGAGTATGGGGATCAGTGATCTCGGGTAAGACTAGTACGACTTATCTACTTGTATATGGATACAAGGTAAAGACCTCATGAGCTGCAGATATGGAGATATCTTAGCTAAAGTCGTGGGTGGACCTATAAGAGTATAGCTCGCACTGAACAGACCCAAAAAGAGACTCTATGAGGAAATCTCACAGATAGAGTCATTAGAGTAATCTCTTTATGTTTGGGTATGTCTTTCCTTAGACCAGAAGTTATTACCTAGACTGTGTTCTTGAAGGCATGTTTTGATTGTATGCCTCGTCTGCCTGAAACATGGAGACTTATAGGTATACTGTTGGGCGTGTCCTTAAAGGGCACAGGGCTAGGGTAATAAGCTGAAGGAATTCATCAAATCTCTGTGAGAGATTAGGTTATCTGTAAACCGGAGAAATCGGGATGACATTTACAGGGACTCAGGAATCTATGCATAGTAAAAGAGATCATTAGATGATCTGCCTTTACAGTCAGTAAATTGAAGATTCCCTATTTCGAATAAAGCTTACCCTAAACCGCAGGGGTTGATACATTTCCTTACCCTAGGTTAATGGGAAGATAACCGAGACGAAGGGAAATACATACGGTAACCAAATATGTGCAATAGGATGATGAAGTCATTAATCTGACTAGTTCTGGGGCAACAAAGCATTGCTAGTGCTCTGTGTTGTCATTAATTGGGTTGTGGGCTTGTTGGGCCCAAGCCCAGTTATGTCAGAAGCTAAGTTGGACCTAATGGGTCACACACTAACACCTTGTAGTCATGATGGACTAGCTTTAAAGGTATTGGGCCTAATAATGGTTGTTAGCCCAAGAAGCTGTTTGGAAGCCCACATAAATAGGTGGGTGGTGCATGGAGCTTAGTAATGGGCTTGGATAGTCCAAGCCATTACTAATTAATTTAATTAGTTAAATTAATAATCAAATATTTGAATTTCGAATTTTGAATTTGAAATTTGAATTTTGAAATTTGAATTTGGAATTTGAATTTTGAAATTTGAATTTTGAATTGGAAATTTGAAATTTGAATTTTGAAATTTGAATTTGGAATTTGAATTGGGAATTTGAATTTGGAATTCGAATTTTGAATTTAAAAATTTGAAATTTTGAATTTTGAATTTGAATGTTTGAACATTTGAATTCAAGTGTTTGAATTCGAATTTGAATTGGCTTTGAAAAGTTGTTTCATAACAAAAGGATAAGACAGGATCTTGTTGGAACATATTCCTTGGATCAAGAAGCATCTTTGGAGCACATTCTTGGGTTGTTTGGGGCGCACATTTGAGTGATAAGAATGTCATCTTATCACTTAAAACAAAGCTCCATTCAGATTTGGTGGTTGAGGGAATCAGTGGGTGAGTTGATTCAAATTTTGAAAGCAACTACTCTGACCCCTTTTAGGGCTGAATTATGCGCATGAAAAGTATACTATATGATAGTTTATGAATTTAAGTTTAAATTATTTTGAACTTAATTTCATGAGGATAAGATTGGAGGTTGTTGGCAAAATTGGTTTTGCAACAGCTCCACCTTATCCTCCCCTGTTCCATGCGCAAATTTCAAATAAGTTTGAAAGTTAGTTTTCATTTTGAATGAATTAATTCTCTCCTCCTCTCATCATGGTGTGCACATATAACACTTGTTCCTCACCTTAGGGTTTTGTTAGAAGAAAACCTAGCCTACTCTCCTTCATCTTATGCACCATCTGTAGGGAAGTTCACTACACCTCTCCAAACAGAATACCTAGCCTCCACCTTCACCACTTGTGCGCATAGCAAGCCTCACTGTGGTGTTCATCTGGTGGCTTTCAAGAAGGAGTTCTTGTATCATTGACGAATGGTGGTGTGGATCACCATTAGAGGGTTTGAACCCTTCAAGCGTGACATCTGATCTCCCTGACTGATCAGGCCAAAAACAAGGTAACATCATGCTGTCTTAAAGCATGAACCTATGTGTGCATGTATGTTTCCGCAATAAAAATTTTGTTTTTACACCTTACATGCATCGGCCTTCAAAGGCCAATTTACTTTCATTATCAGTAGTGTCAACTCCAGCTTTCTGGCATAAAAGCTGAATCAGAGAGCAATGGCCAAGAGAGAATGTACTGGTGTCAGAGTGGGCCATATCATAGATACTGTCTTGAAGAAGGGTAGGCAACTCCACTTTCCCCTTATTCATGATGGTTGAAATCAGAACAAACCTCATCAAGTTTACCTCCGCCTGGTTGGAGGAAGGCATTATGTTGGAAACAATAAAATGGAACCAGACCCTTGCTTCTCCATTTAACTGGCTCAACCACAGCAGTTTGGGATTGACCCCATCCTTTGTCATCTCCCATTTTTCCCCAGGTTTTGCAACTGTGTGCAAAGTGGGTTCAGCCGCCCCTAATTTGGTCCATCCCTCAAAGGCAGGATCCCTCCTCCTGGGTGGGACATCAATCTTCCGCCAATTTCGGCGAAAGTCACAAGTCAAGGCCTGGGTAGTGTCACTGCTTTTGATCTTCAGCAACTTCTGGATGGTATAGGCATCATACTTGACCTGTTTACCTCTCACCCAGCTCATGAAGGTCCTCTGCCCTCCTTGATCTCCATTGTATGCATTGGCAAAGAACTCCCAGGCTATAGCCGGGCTGCTGTTCACCAATATCTCCCTAAAAGTGACCCATTCCCGTCTCCTCAGTTGAGATTGGAACTCTGGGTATTCATCCGTGTGCAAGATGAATTGGCGTTCCCGGACAAATGGTCTATGAGAGGTTTTCTTATTGAAGCGGTCCTCATGTTCTGCACTTCGCCAGAAGTGCTCATCATATGCAGGAGGTGGGGGTGGTGCTGAACTTTTGGACCCTCTTGCCCTCTTTTTGTTCTGTTTTTTTGGTGGTGAAGCCGACAAATCTGTTCAACAAAGGAAAAGTCAGTGATGTAATGAACAATATGGCATATAATTCCCAGATTTAAATGAAGAACATCATGCAAATTAATCCCTCATTACACCAGTGACACCCCCCTTAATTCCCAGAATCAAGTAAAAGTCATGTTTTGCAGCAGGGGCTGGGTGCTAAAACGGTCACAGGGAGCGTTTTAGCGGCCTAGCCGCAATCCTGGTTACACTGTTTGAGCGCTAAAACATTGAGAACCAGCGTTTTAGCGCCCTGACTGTTCTAAGTCAGGCATTTCAACAAACACCTTGTGTGTGTATGCAGTGGCTGGGCGCTAAAACGGTCACTGGGAGCGTTTTAGCGGCCTGGCCGTAATCCTGTTGTACCCAGTCTGAGCGCTAAAACGTTAAGAACCATCGTTTTAGCGCTCTGACTATTCTGAGTCAGGCACTTTAGCAAACACCTTGTGCGTGTATGCAGTGGCTGGGCGCTAAAATGGTCACTGGGAGCGTTTTAGCGGCCTGGCCGTAATCCTATTGTACCCAGTCTGAGCGCTAAAACGTTGAGAACCAGCGTTTTAGCGCTCTGACTATTCTGAGTCAGGCATTTTAGCAAACACCTTGTGCGTGTGTGCAAAGATTTGACATTGTGGTTCATCATACAACCTCAACAACCCAAAAACAACATGACATTTAGCCTCCCAACAACATACAAAACACAATCATACAGTAACATGCCATGAATCATAATAAAGAAATGAAAAAAAATAAAAAATAAAAATAAAACCTAAGCAGCCTTAAACAACTCCTACATTTGCACTCCAAGAACATGAAGAAAAAGAAGATGAAAGATGGATCGTACCTGTGCTTGGTGAGATGAACGAGATCTAAGAGTGAAATTCAAGAAGTATACAAGGGTATGCAGAAAGTATGTGATAATGAAATGTGAGGAAGAAGAGTGATGGAAAAAGTGAGGGAAAAGAACCGTGTATTTCAATTTTAAGTGACTCGGCGCTAAAACGTTGAGAAGTCACCATTTTAGCGCCCAGGACCAGATAAGTTGACACACGTGGTGTGCAACTCCGCGCTAAAACGGTCGTAATGAACGTTTTAGCGCGCTGGACCAGAGAGCTTACACTTTGTGCATTTGTAGAGCGCTAAAGCATTCAGTTTGAACGTTTTAGCGCTCTAAGTCAGAGAGCTCGTATCTCGGAATCCTTGTAGAGCGCTAAAGCGTTCAGTTTGAACTTTTTAGCGGTACAAGTCAGAGAGTTCACCTTTCAGAATTCTTGTAGAGCGCTAAAGCATTCAGTTTGAACGTTTTAGCGCTACAAGTCAGAGAGCTCCCACTTAGTGCAATCTCTTGGACGCTAAAATGGTCATAATGAACGTTTTAGCGGCCAACACTTGTCAGAATTTTTCTCAAAATTTGTCAACATTTTTCCCTCTTCTCTTCTTTCCACAAAATCTAATAATCAACATCACATACCTGATACAGTGGGTTGCCTCCCACTCAGCGCGTGTTTAACGTCGCGAGCCTGACGGGTATGAACTAACTTACCTCTAACAAGGCAACTGAAGTCAGTTGCCTCTCCACAGCAGATCCAATGTACAGCTTTAACCTCTGACCATTAACAGTGAAGCTTTGGTCAGAGTCATGAGAAAAGATTTCAACCGAGCCATAAGGCTTCATGCTTTTAAACACAAACGGTCCAAACCAACGGGACCTCAACTTGCCTGGGAACAACCTTAACCTAGAGTTGAACAACAACACCTGATCCCCCTCTTTGAAGTCCCTAGGTGTGATCTTCCTATCATGCCACAATTTAGTTTTCTCCTTGTACAGGCTGGCACTTTCATATGCTTGCAGGCGGAACTCATCTAATTCATCCAGTTGCAGCAACCTTTTTTCACCTGCTGCCTTGGAATCAAAGTTTAAAAACTTGACTGCCCACAGTGCTCTATGCTCCAACCCAACAGGCAGATGGCATGCTTTCCCAAACAACAATTGAAATGGAGACATTCCAATTGGAGTTTTAAATGCTGTCCTGTAGGCCCACAAGGTGTCATCAAGCTTTTTGGACCATGTTGTCCTGGCACTCCCAACAGTTTTCTCCAATATTCTCTTCAACTCCCTGTTGGAAATTTCCACTTCACCACAAGTTTGTGGGTGATATGGAGTGCTTATTTTGTGTCTAACTCCATATTTTGCAAGAGAATATTCAACCCACCTATTATCAAAATGAGTACCCCTATCAGTGATGATGGCTCTTGGAATTCCAAATCTGGCAAATATGTTCTTCCTCATGAATGCAATCACTACCCTAGAATCATTTGTCGGAGTGGCTATGGCTTCTACCCATTTAGAGACATAGTCAACTGCCACCAGGATATACTTGTTAGAGTAGGATGATGGGAAGGGTCCCATAAAATCCATACCCCAAACATCAAAAACCTCCACCTCCAGAATGTTGTTTAAAGGCATTTCATGTTTTCTGGAGATGTTCCCGGTTCTTTGGCAATTGTCACATGCCTCCACATATTTTCGGGCATCCTTGTACAATGTAGGCCAGTAAAAACCACTCATCAAAACCTTGGCTGCGGTCCTTTCCCCTGCAAAGTGACCACCATAAGCTGAACCATGGCAGTGCCATAAAACCCCCTTCTGCTCTTCTTCTGGAATACATCTCCTTATGACTCCATCAGAACATCTATAAAAGAGATATGGTTCATCCCAGATGTATCTCTTCACATCATGCAGAAATTTTTTCCTCTGCTGGTAAGTGAAATCCTTTGGCATGGCTCCAGCAGCTCTATAGTTGGCAAAATCAGCAAACCATGGTGGAGTGTCAACAGACAAAACTTGATCATGCACCAACTGTGCAACAGTACTAATGGCTAGCACTTGTTCATCTGGAAACTCCTCTCTGATCGCTACCTCTGGACCCTCCTGTAAATCTGTTACTGTGATCCTTGATAAATGATCAGCTACCAAGTTCTCCACTTCTTTCTTGTCCTTAATTTCTACTTCAAATTCCTGCAGAAGTAACATCCACCGGAGCAATCTTGGTTTGTCGTCCTGTTTGGCTAACAAGTACTTCAATGCTGCACGGTCAGTATAAACAATTACTTTGGACCCTAGCAGATATGACCGGAATTTATCAAATGCATATACTATAGCCAATAATTCTTTTTCTGTTGCATAATTCTTTTGAGCTTCATTCAGAATTTTACTGGCATAATATATAACATGCAATAATTTATTCTTCCTTTGACCTAATACTACTCCCACAGCAAAATCACTGGCATCACACATAAGTTCAAAAGGTAATGAAAAATCAGGTGCCATGATTATGGGTGCAGTAATTAACTTGTCTTTCAACACATTAAAAGCATGCAAACAATCATCAGTGAACAGAGATTCTTGATCTTTTTCTAAAAGCTTGCACAATTGTTTTGCTATCTTGGAAAGATCTTTTATGAAACGGCGGTAAAAACCTGCATGTCCTAGAAAACTTCTCACACCTTTCACATTTATGGGAGGGGGTAGTTTTTCAATAACAGGAATTTTGGCTTTGTCTACTTCAATGCCTCTGTGGACACTTTGTGCTGCAAAACAATACCCTCTGTGTAACGCCCTCCCTTGTATGCATCCAAGAGAGTCGTTTGCTAAGCGGAATTAGAGTCGTTAACATCACATGAGCTAAACAAAATTCACATCCTAGATTCAAATCCGAGACACGTTTCTACAATTCTTATCACTTCTGTTTGGACGATAAAAAATATTTCAAGTGATTTAGAAAGAGCACGTTTGGGGCTTCGCGTGCATATAAAATAATAGTAAATCCGAGTTCGTTTGCTCATAAAAACACCACCCGTAAAGTGCACTGTAAAAATTTCAGCACATAAGTCTTTCAAAAATTCCTTTCACAATGTTTTCCAAGATAGCCGCTGTTCATAAAAGTTCAAGATAAAATAGAGATGATAGGGTGTACAGTCATCCAAGAGTACCAAAACATTAGTCATTACAGTCATCCAAACAATCAAAACAGCAACAGTGATAATCCATGCAACAGCAAGCAACAGCAAAACATCACTCCTTCAAATGCTTTTACGTCCTCCTGCCATTTTGGAAAAATAGCAGCCCCGAAGGGGTGAGAATAATCCCAGTAGTGTGGCAACAAAACCAGTAATATAACAGTATTAACTAGGCACAAAATCATAAACAGTCACTTCAACATATCCTTGTTCCTTTTCCTTTTTCCTTTTCATCATATTCATATATTGCGTATATAACGCCTTTCCTTTGCGCTTTTAGCACCGTCGTGCACGCACTTCACAGTGGAATCAAATATTCCCTTGGCACCTGAGCTCCATGTGGATTCCAACTGTGGGCCTATGCGGACTGATGCCAAGTGTCCCATACCCCGGTACCTTGGGGATGCCTATATGATGCTTGCTCAAACACATGGTCCTGTACATAACTATTCTAAAACAAGGCCTATATGATCTTGATACATGCATGTCATGCTATGCTTTCACACACAAAGCGTAAAAATGCGGTATGATGTAAGGTGCATGCTTATATACCTTTCATATAGCCATCACGGCACTTATACTTTTCATATGCGTTATGCTGCCACATAACGTCTTTACCTCATAATCATATAGCCATCACGGCACATTTTGGCAGTTTCCTTTCATCATAATGGAACATAATACTTTTACGCAATATGGAGCATCATGTCACAATTTTATACCAGTAGTCAATAGTCACATTAGGCAATATCGCCTGACACTTACCTTTGCGTGCCTTAAATATTACCAAACAGCAGCGAAGTATCTAACTTCTTAAGCGCACCTAAATCAATTACAACCAATCATTTACAGTGGCTATTTACAGCAGAAACAGTGAGCATATAGCAGCGTCTTACAGAGGAAAACAGTGAGCATACAGCAGTGTTTTACAGCAGAAAAACAGTGAGCATACAGCAGTGTTTTTACAGCAGAAAACCGTGACGTTTGTGCTTAAAACAGTGAGCAGAAACAGTGAGTTGTTCTTTTAAAACAGTGAACAGAAAACAGTGGTATTTTCCTTAAAAACAGTGGATAGAAACAGTGACGTTTTACAGCAGGAAAACAGTGAACGTACAGCAGAACAGTGACTATTTTGAAACAGAAACAGTGACTCTTTGGACATCAACAGTGGCAGAAACAGTGACATCAAACAGTGGCAGAAACAGTGGCATAGGAATGTTAAAACAGTGACATAAATAGTGACTTTTGAACATCAAAACAGTGGCATGAGTAGTGATGTTTATGCATCAAAACAGTGGCATGAATGGTACATTTTTGAGCATTAAAACAGTAGCATAAATCATGGTTTTTGGACATTGAAACAGTGGCATATTATGGACTAAAATAGTGGCATTTTATGCATAAAACAGTGGCATATTATGGACTAAAACAGTGGCATTTTATGCATAAAACAGTGGCATATTATGGACTAAAACAGTGGCATTTTATGCATAAAATAGTGGCATATTATGGACTAAAACAGTGGCATTTTATGCATAAAACAGTGGCATATGATGACTAAAACAGTGAGTGTTTTTATGCAGAAACAGTGGCACATAATGGACTAAAACAGTGAGTGTTTTTATGCAGAAACAGTGGCTTAGGGAGCACTAAAACAGTGGCATAAGTGTGCAGAAACGGTGGCATATAATGGTCTAAAACAGTGGCATATAATGGGCTAAAACAGTGGCATATATGTGCAGAAACAGTGACATATTATGGACTAAAACAGTGAGTATTTTATGCAGAAATAGTAGCATGTGGGGCACTAAAACAGTGGCATAAGTGTGCAGAAACAGTGGCATCAAAATGGTGATTTTGAGGAACCGAAACAGTGAGCATTTCATCTTCAAAACAGTGACACATTCATAGGGAAACAGTGGCATACTCATACAAAAACAGTGACATATATATTCCTCAAAACAGTGGGCATTAACTTAAGCATGATCATGAGACTTCCATTCCATAACTTAAGCATACAAATCATCAAGAAATAGCTCCACCATTCTACTTTTACCATGCTCATTCTTGAGTCCAAAACCACACATAATCAAGGAGACATTCAAGCACACATACATGGTTACACAATGAAAGTGTTCTAGGTTCAAGGCTTACCTCTTGTAGTACACACTCCTTGGTCAAGAATCACACACCACCTTCTAGCTTTACTACACAACAAGTCCCCACTTCCTATGATGATCTATGCGCACACAAGGTGAGGAGGAACAAACTTGGACAGCTTCAAGGTTGAGGACAAGGCTGGACAGTGAGGGAAGGTGAGTTGTCTTAGCAAAGTTTTTCTTTCTCCAAAGTCCCTATACTACACGGTTTAGAGAGTGAGGAGGTGAGGAAGGAAAGTTGGCTGAATGTAAGGTGAGGGCAGCCCTTCCTTATGCGCATACTTAAAGGGAAAGTGAGGGAAAGTTGCAATGATTAACCATCATGAAAATTCTGGTTGCTTGAAGAAGTGGGGCTGCACACTTGGGCTGAACAAGCAAAGGGTTTGCTTCTAAGTTACTCTATGCACATGCAAGGAGGTGAAGGAGATATGTTCAGATCTGAATGGGTGCTATTAAGTCAGAATTTTCTCACACAAATGACCAAACTATGCGCATAGGGTGGAGTGGAGGAGGTGCATCATGAGCACATGTAAGAGGTTCACTAAGTCAACAAGCAAAACAACTATGTGGCAGCCCAAAAAATCTGGTTTGATGCAGCCTTGTGCGCACATGATGGGGTGAAATGCAGCCCAAAATCCTTCTTTGGTTGCATGTGGAAACAAGGGCAGATTTGGCTCATGATGGACTGCCAAAAGCATGCAAAAATCTGCACATTTCAGCCTCATGATGGAAGGTGTAAGATGGTTCTCCAAGTCAACAAGTTAGGCAGTTTTGTGTCATAGAAAAATCTGCTCCAAGACACCTCCATGTGTGCCTAAAAGGAGAAGAATGCAGCCTAAAATCATGCTAAATGGTACATGTGTCTTTCATGCAATGAAGTTGAAATCAAGTGATGCACAAACTAGGTGATGTGGCGGTCAAACAAGAGGAAAATTGGCAGATTTTTCTAAGTATTTTCCACCTCTTGTGCGCAAGAATGAGTGAGAGAATACATCAAGTCAAGTGAAGGTTCCTTGGTACACAAACAACCTTGTTGGACAAGGCTTGGGGAAATAAGAATGGTTACAACTTTGGGCTGAAACAAGGTAGGTCCAAAAGCCATCCTTGGGCCATTGGCCACACACACAAAGAACCCAATCACACAAGTCCAATAGTGACAAGTCCACACACACTAGCCCACTACCAAAGTCCAATAAACACTAAAGCCTTCTAACACACACTCACATTACTCATATGATTAAATTCACATGCCTACATATGTATACTCCTATGATTTAATTTAATTAATTACCTTAGTCTTATCCAAGGATAAAGGTCAAACAATTCGCAAGCCATCAAACCTACACCATCAATCCGAAATCTACACATACATCTATAACATATAGTACTTATGTATTTTACTAATTATGCGGGATGTTACACTCTCCCCACCAAATAGGAATTTTGTCCGCAAAATAAACTTACTTAAGAGCTAAACAGTTATGGATAGCGTTTCTGAATGTCGTCCTCGCGCTCCCAAGTGGCTTCAGCTGCCGATCTGTTGTTCCATGATACCTTCACCAACGGAATCTCTTTAGAACGGAGTCGCTTGACGGATCTTTCAAGAATTTGGAACGGTTGTACTTGATAAGTCAGATTTTCCTTTAGTTCCACCTCTTCCGGCTGTAACACGTGAGATGGGTCAGAGAGATACCTCCGTAGCTGTGACACATGAAATACATTGTGAATTCCTGACAGATTGGGTGGTAAAGCCAACCGGTATGCAGACTCTCCAATTCGGTCCATAATCAGATACGGTCCTAAGTACCGTGGACTTAACTTCTTTACTCCCATTCTCCTTCCGAGTCCCGATGTAGGAGTGATTCTCAAAAATACATGGTCTCCGACTTCGAAAGATAGAGGCTTATGACGCTTGTCGTAAAAACTCTTCTGTCTGGCCTGAGCCCGCTGCATATTTTCTCGAATCTTCTTTACTTGTTCGGATGTTTCTTGAATTAGATCAGGTCCTAACATACTTCGCTCACCCACTTCAGTCCAACATAGAGGGGATCTGCATTTTCTCCCATACAAAGCTTCGTACGGTGCCATCTGAATACTGGAGTGGTAACTATTGTTGTAAGCGAATTCAATCAAAGAAAGATAGTTATCCCAGCTGCCTCCTAACTCCAAAACACATGCTCGTAACATGTCCTCTAATGCTTGAATGGTGCGTTCCGTCTATCCATCGGTCTGCGGATGGTAAGCAGTACTCAACCTCAAATGGGTCCCTAATGCTCTTTGAAAGGATTCCCAGAACTTAGATGTAAACTTGGGATCACGATCGCTGACAATACTCGTAGGAACTCCATGCAGCTTCACAATCTCCTGCAGATAAATTCTAGCAAGCCTCTCTGTATCATATGTGGTTCTAACACGTAAGAAATGAGCTGACTTCATTAGACGATCGACAATCACCCAGATAGAATCATATCCTTCTCGCGTCCGAGGAAGTCCAACTACAAAATCCATCGCAACACTGTCCCACTTCCATTCGGGAATCTCCAAAGGTTGAAGGAGTCCCGACGGTTTCTGATGTTCGTACTTCACCTTCTGACAAGTTAAGCACCGAGATACATACTCCGCAATATCACGCTTCATACCCGGCCACCAAAATGAGGTCTTCAAATCATGGTACATCTTCGTGGATCCAGGATGAACTGCATACTTACCCTTGTGAGCCTCCTGTAAAACTTCTTGTTTCAACTCTTCATTCGGCACAACCAGCCGTCCTTGAAATCTCCAAACATCATTCTCATCCTTTACAACATCTTGGTTGCCAACCAAATCACGGACTAACTCTTCATCTTTCTGAGCCTCCTTAATTCTACTGTTCAATTCATTCTCCACCTTTATATTTCCCAATCTTATGCTATTCCCTCTCTCGTCTACCGATAAGTTCAAGTCTCGAAAGGCCTCAAACAATTTCAATTCTTCCATAATCAGAGTTGCAGTGTGCAGTGTCTTCCTACTCAGGGCGTCAGCTACCACGTTTGCCTTTCCTGGGTGGTATTTAAGTTCAAAATCATAGTCCTTCAGAAATTCAATCCACCGTCGTTGCCGCATATTCAACTCCTTCTGATCAAACAAGTACTTCAAACTCTTATGATCGCTGAACACGTCAAACTGCGAACCATACAGGTGGTGCCTCCAAATTTTAAGTGCGAACACTATAGCTGCTAACTCCAAATCGTGCGTAGGATAATTTTCTTCGTGAGGCTTAAGTTGTCGAGATGCGTACGCTACCGCCATACGATCCTGCATCAACACGCATCCAAGTCCTTTCAGCGACGCATCGCAGTATACTTCGAACTTTCGGGTAGGATCCGGAATCGTGAGTACGGGAGCACTCGTCAATCTGCTCTTTAGTTCCAAGAAACATTCTTCACAAGCTTCAGTCCACTCAAAAGGCTTGTCCTTCCGAGTGAGACGGGTAAGAGGTTGCACTATCTGAGAGAAATTCTCGATAAACCTTCGATAATATCCCGCCAAACCTAAGAAACTTCTTACTTCGGTGACCGTCTTGGGTCGTTCCCAATTCATGACAGCTTCAACCTTGCTGGGGTCCACCGCGATACCTTCTGTTGAAATGACATGGCCCAGAAACTGGACCTCTTTAAGCCAAAACTCGCTCTTCGACCATTTCGCGTACAACTGCTTCTCCTTCAAGATTTGCAAGACAATCCTCAGATGTTCCGCGTGCAGCTCTTCATTAGCTGAGTAAATCAGGATATCGTCGATAAACACAATAACAAACTGATCAAGAAAGGGGCGGAAGATGCGGTTCATGTAGTCCATGAATACCGCTGGAGCATTCGTAAGTCCGAATGGGATCACCTGATATTCGTAGTGCCCATAACGAGTCCTAAAAGCGGTTTTCGGAATATCCTCCGGTTTGACCCGGATCTGATGGTATCCCGATCGTAAATCTATCTTGGAAAAGACTCTGGCTCCTCTCAGCTGGTCCATCAAATCGTCGATCCTCGGTAGCGGATACTTATTCTTCACCGTTACTTTGTTCAGCTGACGGTAATCTACACACAGACGTAAACTTCCATCCTTCTTCTTAATCAAGATGGCTGGAGCACCCCATGGGGAAGTACTCGGTCTGATAAATTCCTTGGCCAAAAGCTCTTCTATCTGCTTCTTCAACTCGCGAAGTTCCAACGGCGCCATACGATACGGGGCAATGGAGATTGGTCCAACTCCAGGAACAAGTTCGATAGAAAATTCTATTTCCCTATGAGGAGGCAATCGAGGTATTTCATCCGGGAATACCTCCTCGAATTCTCTAACTACCGGTACATTCTGAATTAGATTGTCAACCGAGGTTTCAGCCTCGATCGACAAGAGATACCCTGCTGCTCCCTTGCGGAGCTCTTTTCTAACTTGCAATAAAGACATGAGAGAGAAAGGTTGAAAATTACCATCTTTCGCAGGAACAACGACTTTCCCCGCTCGACAGTCCAATGTTATCCCGTTTTCCGTCAACCAGTCCATACCGATAATCACATCGAAGTTGAATACCGGCAGGACCACCAAGTTAACTGTATACGTGTTCCCTTCATACTGCAAGATAACACCTCTGCAGATCTCTGAGGCTGTGCACGATCCTCCAGTAGGTGTGCTGATGTGTAACTCATAAGGTAACGGGGTTGGGGTGATGCCTATTCTCAAGGCAGTATGCTTTGCCATAAAAGAGCCAGACGCTCCAGAATCAAAGATAACAGAAATTGGGTGACCATTTAAAGTGACATTACCTTTGATCAGGTTGGGAAACTTCTGTGCTTCATTTGCATCCAATGTGAACACCCGTGCTTGCGTAGGCTGTTGGTCAGCGTTCTGGGGGCATTTGTAAGCAAAATGTCCTTGCTGGCCACATCTGAAACATGCATTGTTGTTCTTGCGACAGACTCCAAAGTGATTCTTTCCACATGTAGCACAAACAGTCGCGCCCTGACGTCCAGTCGACGATTGACCCACATTATAGTTTCTCTTAAAATTCCCAGGCCGCGCCTGCAACTGCGTACCTCTGCCTCGACCCCTACCAGGTGCCGTCCTGAAGAATCTGCATGCTCGGTTTCCTCCGTGGAATTGTGTTGGTGGCTTGTTCAAGTTCTTGGCCTCATTAATGATTCCTTCTGCCTGACGACTCTGGTTGATGAGTTCCGGAAGTGTACGATTAGCCGTCGTCAAAATGAGCTTACGGATTTCCGGATGTAATCCGCTTTCGAACTTCTCCACCTGCCATTCTTCATCGTAAATGTTCCGATCAAAGTTGGCGTACTCGATCAGCTGCCCAAATTTTGCAATATACTCATTGACCGTCATGTTATCCTGCCTAAGTGACAGCAGTTCAGTGTGCTTCATTCTTCTCATTGCCTTAGGAAAATACTTGTCCAAAAATACTTGTCTGAACACGGCCCATGTCAGTTCCACGTCCTGAGCTCTCAGCAGAGCCCTCGCACCAGTCCACCATGTTAAAGCTTCTCCCATCAGCTGGTACGACGCGTAATCAGTCTTCTGCGCTTCCGGGCATGCCATGCGTTCGAAGATATGCTCAATCATTTGCAGCCACTTCGCTGCAGCCTCGGGGTTGTCTTCACCCTCAAAGGTAGGTGGTTGGAAGTTACGGAAATCTTTCAACCTCCGACGGGCGATTTCTTCTGCATTTTCATGCAGTGGGGGTTGGTTCTGATTCTGTTGCCTATGGTCGCGCCATTCTTGGCTCATATTCTGAATAAACGTTGCCAGTCCCCCAATGGTAGTGATAAGATCCTCTTCCGCATCGCCAGACCTTCCCCGAGTTGAACCGCGACCACCTGCCATGATTCTGCACTCACAATATCAGGAAATGAGTTGATCAGGCTCACCGCAAGTTATTCATGGCAGCAGTCCCAAGTAGGTACCCGGGTTCAATTCGGACAAGTTAACTATGCATCCGAGTCTTATCACAGAAAGGTCTAAACAATCTAACTATCCTAGTCAATATATACCCAAGCACTTAAACTATAGCACATTTAGACAGTCAATCAGCAGATAAACACAATCAACAATCAATTCAATCAATCACAAGCAAATCTATGGACCAAACTGCTCTGATACCAATTAGTGTAACGCCCTCCCTTGTATGCATCCAAGAGAGTCGTTTGCTAAGCGGAATTAGAGTCGTTAACGTCACATGAGCTAAACAAAATTCACATCCTAGATTAAAATCCGAGACACGTTTCTACAATTCTTATCACTTCTGTTTGGACGATAAAAAATATTTCAAGTGATTTAGAAAGAGCACGTTTGGGGCTTCGCGTGCATATAAAATAATAGTAAATCCGAGTTCGTTTGCTCATAAAAACACCACCCGTAAAGTGCACTGTAAAAATTTCAGCACATAAGTCTTTCAAAAATTCCTTTCACAACGTTTTCCAAGATAGACGTTGTTCATAAAAGTTCAAGATAAAATAGAGATGATAGGGTGTACAGTCATCCAAGAGTACCAAAACATTAGTCATTACAGTCATCCAAACAATCAAAACAGCAACAGTGATAATCCATGCAACAGCAAGCAACAGCAAAACATCACTCCTTCAAATGCTTTTACGTCCTCCTGCCATTTTGGAAAAATAGCAGCCCCGAAGGGGTGAGAATAATCCCAGTAGTGTGGCAACAAAACCAGTAATATAACAGTATTAACTAGGCACAAAATCATAAACAGTCACTTCAACATATCCTTGTTCCTTTTCCTTTTTCCTTTTCATCATATTCATATATTGCGTATATAACGCCTTTCCTTTGCGCTTTTAGCACCGTAGTGCGCGCACTTCACAGTGGAATCAAATATTCCCTTGGCACCTGAGCTCCATGTGGATTCCAACTGTGGGCCTATGCGGACTGATGCCAAGTGTCCCATACCCCGGTACCTTGGGGATGCCTATATGATGCTTGCTCAAACACATGGTCCTGTACATAACTATTCTAAAACAAGGCCTATATGATCTTGATACATGCATGTCATGCTATGCTTTCACACACAAAGCGTAAAAATGCGGTATGATGTAAGGTGCATGCTTATATACCTTTCATATAGCCATCACGACACTTATACTTTTCATATGCGTTATGCTGCCACATAACGTCTTTACCTCATAATCATATAGCCATCACGGCACATTTTGGCAGTTTCCTTTCATCATAATGGAACATAATACTTTTACGGAATATGGAGCATCATGTCACAATTTTATACCAGTAGTCAATAGTCACATTAGGCAATATCGCCTGACACTTACCTTTGCGTGCCTTAAATATTACCAAACAGCAGCGAAGTATCTCACTTCTTAAGCGCACCTAAATCAATTACAACCAATCATTTACAGTGGCTATTTACAGCAGAAACAGTGAGCATACAGCAGCGTCTTACAGAGGAAAACAGTGAGCATACAGCAGTGTTTTACAGCAGAAAAACAGTGAGCATACAGCAGTATTTTTACAGCAGAAAACAGTGACGTTTGTGCTTAAAACAGTGAGCAGAAACAGTGAGTTGTTCTTTTAAAACAGTGAACAGAAAACAATGGTATTTTCCTTAAAAACAGTGGACAGAAACAGTGACGTTTTACAGCAGGAAAACAGTGAACGTACAGCAGAACAGTGACTATTTTGAAACAGAAACAGTGACTCTTTGGACATCAACAGTGGCAGAAACAGTGACATCAAACAGTGGCAGAAACAGTGGCATAGGAATGTTAAAACAGTGACATAAATAGTGACTTTTGAACATCAAAATAGTGGCATGAGTAGTGATGTTTATGCATCATAACAGTGGCATGAATGGTACATTTTTGAGCATTAAAACAGTAGCATAAATCATGGTTTTTGGACATTGAAACAGTGGCATATTATGGACTAAAACAGTGGCATTTTATGCATAAAACAGTGGCATATTATGGACTAAAACAGTGGCATTTTATGCATAAAACAGTGGCATATTATGGACTAAAACAGTGGCATTTTATGCATAAAACAGTGGCATATTATGGACTAAAACAGTGGCATTTTATGCATAAAACAGTGGCATATGATGACTAAAACAATGAGTGTTTTTATGCAGAAACAGTGGCACATAATGGACTAAAACAGTGAGTGTTTTTATGCAGAAACAGTGGCTTAGGGAGCACTAAAACAGTGGCATAAGTGTGCAGAAACGGTGGCATATAATGGTCTAAAACAGTGGCATATAATGGGCTAAAACAGTGGCATATATGTGCAGAAACAGTGACATATTATGGACTAAAACAGTGAGTATTTTATGCAGAAACAGTAGCATGTGGGGCACTAAAACAGTGGCATAAGTGTGCAGAAACAGTGGCATCAAAATGGTGATTTTGAGGAACCGAAACAGTGAGCATTTCATCTTCAAAACAGTGACACATTCATAGGGAAACAGTGGCATACTCATACAAAAACAGTGACATATATATTCCTCAAAACAGTGGGCATTAACTTAAGCATGATCATGAGACTTCCATTCCATAACTTAAGCATACAAATCATCAAGAAATAGCTCCACCATTCTACTTTTACCATGCTCATTCTTGAGTCCAAAACCACACATAATCAAGGAGACATTCAAGCACACATACATGGTTACACAATGAAAGTGTTCTAAGTTCAAGGCTTACCTCTTGTAACACCACCTTCTAGCTTTACTACACAACAAGTCCCCACTTCCTATGATGATCTATGCGCACACAAGGTGAGGAGGAACAAACTTGGACAGCTTCAAGGTTGAGGACAAGGCTGGACAGTGAGGGAAGGTGAGTTGTCTTAGCAAAGTTTTTCTTTCTCCAAAGTCCCTATACTACACGGTTTAGAGAGTGAGGAGGTGAGGAAGGAAAGTTGGCTGAATGTAAGGTGAGGGCAGCCCTTCCTTATGCGCATACTTAAAGGGAAAGTGAGGGAAAGTTGCAATGATTAACCATCATGAAAATTCTGGTTGCTTGAAGAAGTGGGGCTGCACACTTGGGCTGAACAAGCAAAGGGTTTGCTTCTAAGTTACTCTATGCACATGCAAGGAGGTGAGGGAGATATGTTCAGATCTGAATGGGTGCTATTAAGTCAGAATTTTCTCACACAAATGACCAAACTATGCGCATAGGGTGGAGTGGAGGAGGTGCATCATGAGCACATGTAAGAGGTTCACTAAGTCAACAAGCAAAACAACTATGTGGCAGCCCAAAAAATCTGGTTTGATGCAGCCTTGTGCGCACATGATGGGGTGAAATGCAGCCCAAAATCCTTCTTTGGTTGCATGTGGAAACAAGGGCAGATTTGGCTCATGATGGACTGCCAAAAGCATGCAAAAATCTGCACATTTCAGCCTCATGATGGAAGGTGTAAGATGGTTCTCCAAGTCAACAAGTTAGGCAGTTTTGTGTCATAGAAAAATCTGCTCCAAGACACCTCCATGTGTGCCAAAAAGGAGAAGAATGCAGCCTAAAATCATGCTAAATGGTACATGTGTCTTTCATGCAATGAAGTTGAAATCAAGTGATGCACAAACTAGGTGATGTGGCGGTCAAACAAGAGGAAAATTGGCAGATTTTTCTAAGTATTTTCCACCTCTTGTGCGCAAGAATGAGTGAGAGAATACATCAAGTCAAGTGAAGGTTCCTTGGTACACAAACAACCTTGTTGGACAAGGCTTAGGGAAATAAGAATGGTTACAACTTTGGGCTGAAACAAGGTAGGTCCAAAAGCCATCCTTGGGCCATTGGCCACACACACAAAGAACCCAATCACACAAGTCCAATAGTGACAAGTCCACACACACTAGCCCACTACCAAAGTCCAATAAACACTAAAGCCTTCTAACACACACTCACATTACTCATATGATTAAATTCACATGCCTACATATGTATACTCCTATGATTTAATTTAATTAATTACCTTAGTCTTATCCAAGGATAAAGGTCAAACAATTCGCAAGCCATCAAACCTACACCATCAATCCGAAATCTACACATACATCTATAACATATAGTACTTATGTATTTTACTAATTATGCGGGATGTTACACTCTGTCACCATGAAGTGACATTTCTCCCAATTCAGTACAAGATTACAATCTTGACATCTTTTCAAAACACTATCTAAGTTTTCTAAGCATGCATCAAAAGTAGGACCACAAACAGAGAAATCATCCATGAAAATCTCAATACATCTTTCTACCATGTCAGAGAATATGGAAAGCATGCACCTTTGAAATGTTGCAGGTGCATTGCATAGACGAAAAGGCATTTTGCGGTATGCAAAGATTCCATAGGGGCAAGTAAATGCAGTCTTCTCCTGATCTTCTGGAGCCACAGCTATCTGATTATATCCTGAGTATCCGTCCAGAAAACAGTAGAAAGCATGTCCTGCTAATCTCTCCAACATCTGGTCCAAGAATGGAATAGGGAAATGATCCTTCTTTGTTGCTTTGTTGAGTCTCCGGTAGTCAACACACATCCTCCAGCCAGTCACTGTCCTTGTGGGAATCAGTTCATTATTCTC
Organism: Gastrolobium villosum; assembly: GCA_032173675.1. NCBI lineage: Eukaryota > Viridiplantae > Streptophyta > Magnoliopsida > Fabales > Fabaceae > Gastrolobium > Gastrolobium villosum. The sequence continues at coordinate 45,596 of JAVKPL010001772.1, forward strand.
ATTCCTAACCACAGTCATCCCTCCTTTCTTGGGTGCTGTTTGAACTGGACTCACCCAAGCACTGTCGGAAATAGGGTAAATCATCCCAGCATCAAGTAGCTTCACCACTTCTTTCCTCACCACCTCTTTCAAAGTGGGATTAAGTCTCCTCTGTGGTTGCCTTACTGGTTTGACTTCTTCCTCCATCAATATCTTGTGAGTGCAGAATGAAGGGTTGATGCCCTTAAGATCAGAGAATGACCAGCCCTTGGCTGTCTTGTTCTTCTTAAGAACCTCTACTAACGTCATTTCCTCCCTCTCAGATAAGGATGCATTAATGATGGTTGGATAGGTTTGATCATCCCCAAGGAACACATATTTCAGATTTGAAGGTAGTTCTTTTAACTCTACCTTAGGTGCCCCCTTAGGAATATCATGTACCTTCTGTTCAAGCTCTTCAACTACTGGTTCCTCCTGAAAATTTTCCCCATTGTTCTCTTCTTTACATTGGTCTTCCTCCAGTAACATATTCTCTTCCCTTGTTACTTCATCCACAACCTCCTGGATGATATCAATCTTGAAATAATCCTCAACATCAACAGGATGTTTAATTGTTTCAAACACATCAATGGTTATTGTCTCTTCATTCACCCTTAGCATAAGCTTTCCTTGTTCAACATCAATCAAGGATCTAGCAGTTGCTAAGAATGGCCTCCCTAAAAGTAGAGGGCTTTCTGTATCTTCTGCTTCCATATCTAAAATCACAAAGTCCACTGGAAATATGAACTTATCAACCTTAACCAACACATCTTCTACCACACCTTCTGGTCTCTGGATAGATCTATCTGCAAGGTGTAGAATAAGGTTGGTCTCCTTCAGTGTATTGATTCCCAAGGCTCTACATACAGTCAATGGCATCAGATTTATGCTAGCCCCCAAATCACAAAGTGCTTTCCCTACTTCCACATCTCCAATAGTAATAAGGATGCTGAAACTTCCTGGATCTTTCATTTTTGGTGGAAGTTTCTTCTGGATAAGGGCACTACATTCTTCTGTTAAAGCTACTGTCTCACCATCCTTCAATTTCCTCTTCTTTGACAAAATATCTTTCATGAACTTTGCATAGTGAGGCATGTTCTCCAAGGCTTCAGGAAATGGAATGTTAATCTATAACTTTTTAAAAATATCCAGAAATCTTGCATAATGCTGTTTCTGGATTTCTTGCTTCAACCTTTGGGGATAAGGAATCTTGGCATAGGGAGACAAGTTAATGGGTTGATCTTGTTTCTCAGCCATTTTCTTCTTCTCCCACTTCATCATCTTTTTGGGTGAAGAATTATTTTCAACTACTGCCTTATTTTTCTCCTTATCTTCCTTCACTGTTTCTTGTTCATCCTCTTCCACTACATCCTCTACAACGACTTCTTCTTCATCCTTCTTGTCTTCCACCTTCTTTTGAACAGGTTGAAGCACAAGCCCACTTCTTGTGGTAATAGCCTTGCAATGCTCCTTTGGATTCACCATGGTATCACCAGGAAACTTGCCCTGTGATCTTTCAGCTGTCTTGAAATCTGACCAATCTGTGTCTCCAAATTCCTAATGGATGCTTCTTGATTCCTGAATGAAGATTTAGTCTCTTGCATGAATGCAGATGTTTCTTCCCTGAAAGAATTGGATCCTTGAATAAAATCTTGAGTAGTCTTGGACAACTGGGCAAAGGCTTTCTCCCATGCTGAAGAATCTCATAGTTGTTGTGTATGTGGTGGAGGAGGAGGAATTAACTGATGGTTGGAACTGTAATTGAACCCGGGGTGTTGATTTCTGTTCTTCCATGGTGGCACATATAAATTTCGCCCCTGAGTGTTAGGGTTCCTCTGATCATACCACACTCCATTGACCTCAGCTTGTTCTGTGGATCCCCCATAATCACAATCATCTGTTACATGACTTTTTCCACAGATTGCACACACAGAATTGGTGTCCACTGAAGCAACCTTTTGATTGGATAGTTGCTTAGTGAGAGCATCCAATTGCTGTTGTTGTTCTTTCTGAGTCTGCATCAGTTGATCATTCTTGGCTAACAAGGTATCATACCCATCCAACTTAATGATTCCTGTTCTCCTCTCAGCCACTGGAGCATTGTCCAATTCTTGAGATGCCAAAGATTCAAAAATATCAAGTGCCTCCTCAGGAGTTTTGGTTGTCAATGACCCACCAGCAGTGGCATTCACCAATGTCCTAGTGTTTGTAGTCATCCCCTGCAGAAAGATTGCTGCCTGATTCCACACTTCAATTCCATGTTGAGGACATTTCCTCAATAGTGTCTTGAACCTTTCCCAGGCCTCATAAATAGATTCTGACTCTTTTTGTTTAAAGCCTATGATTTTATCCTTCAACTTTGCCCTCTTGGATGCTGAGAAAAATCTGGCCAGAAACTTGGTTTGTAGATCATCCCAAATAGTAATGCTTCCTTGTGGCAATGACTGCAACCACCTTCTGGCATCATCCTTCAGTGAATGAGTGAATAGCCTCAACAGAATAACATCTCTTATCACACCATTAATCTTCACAGTCACTCAATAACAAGGAATTTTCAATATGCAGATATGGATCTTCTACACTTTTTCCAGCAAACTGCTCCTTTTGCACCAACTGCACCAATGCAGGTTTCAGTTCAAAATTATTTGGCTCCATAGTAGGTCTAACCACACTTCCAATGGGTGGAATGGCAGCAGGAGTCATGTAATCCCCCAATGTCCTTTGTGGTTGTTGCACATGATTTTCTGCCATATTTTCTGCCTGTACTGTAGCACTTGATTCACCACTGTCTAACAATTGCTGCCTTCTTCTGGCTGCCCTTCTTCTCCTTCTAAGTGTCCTTTCTAATTCTGGATCAAACAACAAAGGGTTTTGATCAAAAGTACCTTGCATACACCAGAATTATAAGAGCACCAAGATTCATACAACAAAAATTAAAATGTTGAAAAATAAAAGACTCAATCTCAACAATAGATGGTGTTCATCAATGTTGAACAACAATCCCCGGCAACGGCGTCAAAAACTTGTTGTGTGTAGATTAGCAAGTGCACTAGTCATACAAGTAATAAAAATGATAAGTAAAGATCGTTCCCACGAGGAATTGTGTCAAGAACTGATTATCCACTTGTTATTGATTTGAGTCAACCAAAAAGATTTGAATTGCATGAGTTTCTTGTCACTAGAAATGTGATTGCATAAAATAAGATAAGTTTAAAACACAAAGATATAAAGATAATTTAAAACAGTAGTCAGATATCAATCTCCCTCAAGTATGAATTGATGAATGAATCAATTTCTATCATGACTTCTCTATCATGTGATGTTAATCAACCTTTTACTTATCATTAGTGAGAAATGGGCGTTTTAGCGTCCGGCTTGATGCGTGACCAACTGCTTTCAACTGACTTGGGCGCTAAAACGGTCTGAATGAGCGTTTTAGCATCCATGGCTGATAACCTCCCAACTGCTTTCAACTGACTCCAACGCTAAAATGCTTGATTTGAACGTTTTAGCGTTTCAGAACATAGAAGAATTGCACATTCGAGCGCTAAAATGCTCAGTGTAAGCATTTTAGCGCTGAGCTCCAGAGGCTTCCAATTCTGATTTGCAGTAGCGCGCTAAAATGGTCTGTGTGGACGTTTTAGCGCTCAGCACCAGCAACTTCCTCCTTCGAACTGCAGCAGCGCGCTAAAACGGTCAGTGTGGTCGTTTTAGCGCTCAACACTTAGGCAATTTTTCTCCTCCAGAATCTTCTTCCTTCTTTTGATGCTTTTTTGGCTTCCTTTCCCTGCAAGACAATGTAGATTTTCACAAAGCTCTCAGAACTTGCAATTTAGGAAATTCTAAGACATTAACCTCCTTTTTCAACCAATTATTCATACAAATTAATCCTAATTTGTGCTGAAAAACCTGATGAACCAGGGGTTTATCAATTAACACCTATGGTCAATTGACTAGGTCTTAGTACTCATTAGGTTGATTAGCACTTCCAATCAATTAGGCCACAAGGTTTAGTTTGAATCCGTAAGTTCAGACAATATATTGCATGTATAAGATTATACCTTGAGGACAGTAAATTAAAGTAAAGGCAAACATTCTTCTGCAGATCAAGATTAGACATATCAAGAGGGTTCTATCAACATGGTAAGACATACTTTGTAGAATCTCTTGAGAGTGTTTTGTATAGTGAACAAAAATCGAATATGCAGTAAAAGTTTAAAAAATAACGTTTGACAATCTTAAAACAGAAATTGGAATACTTAGAGACATATTCATACAAAATTCAGATCACCCAAAACCAACTAAAGAACTTGCAGGCTGTTATAAAAGAATGAATTGATACTATAAATTCCTCAACATGCACGAGAAAAAATATAATTCATTGTGTGGTTCTATAATGGGGCAATCTTATTTTGTGTAACAACCACAAACTGGTTACATAAAACAAGTACTTAACATCTAAATCATTTAACTTCAACCACAATAGTCATGACCACGTTCCTTATGTTATAGAGAAGTATTACTAAAATTTCTTGTACATTTTAGACATAAAATCTTGGATCGAGAAAATATAACTTTAAGATTTTGGAATACCCACACTATTAAAAGTTTCTCACTTAATTAATTTCCTAAAGACCCATTAAAATTGAGGCAAGGTTAAGTTGTTCCCAATTTCTACACTAACCCTTAATTTCTTCAATTTAAAGTACGGATCCAACAAAACATGAAACATGCCAAGATTTCAACCGACTTGATCAAAACAAACAGGGAAAGATTTAGAGCATGGACAATTACTTCCTATTGATTCCAACCTGACACATCCTCTAAGGTTATCATGGAGTAAATGCAATTAAACTATTTTTCATCACCGTGCATATGCATGACACAATACATCATGAAGACTTTGTCTAATTATATGCCAACACTTTATGAGCTAACATGATATCTAACTGATGTGCGTCATGAAAATTCTGTATGTTTAATTCGTGGGAATTTAATACAAAGAAGGACTAAAGATTCTTACCACACAAAAATTAAAATAATTTTTACGCAGTCAAAACAACTCACATTTATACAATATCATTCTCGTTAATAATTTGCCTCACAATAACCATGAAAGAAGTATATATATATATATATATATATATATATATATATATATATATATATATGTGTGTGTGTCAATCAATAACTCATAACAGTACAAAATGAAATCCCATTTTTAGCAATAAAGTTTCAAACACTATAACGTGAAAAATCTAAACTAGCAAATTTAACAGTCATCACATAAAAATCCGTTACTATGATAAAAAACAATACACTATATGCAAGTCCAAAAAGTAGTCAAAATCACACAAAGCAAGTCAATGCATATGAGCTAAGATGACAAGTATCACTCGCATGAAGGACAGGGGTGCAGAGGTCAAGTTCTCTCTTTCACACATCACCACTTTGTTTAACAGCTTCTTTCTCAAGAATGATGTCTAGTGCCAATTCACCACTATGAGATTTGTAAGACAGTAAACCCACGTGTCTAAACCTTAATTAGCTCCAACTCTACTTTCTAAGGCATCACCCGGATCTACTTAGGTGAGTGGCCTATTCCTACAAGAATTTTCATAGTTAGGTTTTGCTACTTAAATAGATTAACCCCTTATGCAATTAAGTAACCTAACAGAATTAGTAAAGATTAACAGTTTCTACTGCCCAGTTATAAACTACAGTCACAGTATACAAAAAGTCATAAATCACAAAAATAGATATGTAGCAACAGTCATTATCTAGAGATAACTTATTATCATCCACAGCTTAGGATATCACAAAACATTCACATCAAATATAAGTATATAAAACTTCACTTATAATTCATCGGAACAAAATTAGTAATTAACCATAAATTCAAGTAACAATTCCTTATTCCACACTTAGTGTTTAGACACATGTGTACCCTATGATAACCATTATTGTGCACACACAAATTGCGCGATAGTGAGTTGATCAGGCTCACCACCTAGCAAGGGGATGGGCACGGCCATGTTTAATACAGTGCACTACCAGTATCGTTACACCTCAATCTAAGGTAATTTTAACTAGTAACCCATTCACAACTAAGCTCAAACAACAACAATACAACGAACACATATGATTAACCGGATAACCAGACAACAACCATTCAGTAAGCAGCATACAATTCAATCAAACACAGACATCCTGAACCAATCTGCTCTGATACCAATTAGTGTAACACCCTCCCTTGTATGCATCCAAGAGAGTCGTTTGCTAAGCGGAATTACAGTTTTTGGCGTCATTTTAACTACTGAAAAATCATTTTAGTGTTGTCTAATCAAAACTTATAGTTGAAATCGGTTTTCTTCTACAATCAGAGTATATTTTCAAAATGTTCTTAAGTTGCTAAAAATATCATTTTTATGACAAATCCTGCTGTCTTTAAAAATTCGTATAAAATCAGTTTCAACTAGTTAAAAAAATATTCCTTTTGATCTAGAAAGAGCACGTCTGGGGCTTCACGTGCATATAAAATAATAGTAAATCGGAGTTCGTTTGCCCCTTGAAACATAAACCGCAAGGTACTCGTTAAACTGTTAAAAATCAGCACTTAATAAAACGTTCAAAAATCCATTTCACAAAACGTTTCCATAGTTTTCAAAAAACAGCCATTGTTCATAAAAGACTTTAACAGAATTAAAATAATAGTTTCTACAGTCATCCAAGTGCTCGACATATAAAAGCAATACAGTCATCCAACAATTTAACCGCAACAATAAAAGTCCAATCAGCATTAACCAACAGCATACATCCATATAATCACGCCTTCAAATGCTCTTTCGTCTTCCTGCCATTTTATAAAAATAGCAACCCCAAAGGGGTGAGAATAATCCCAGTAGTGTGGCAACAAAACCAATAACACAACAGTATTAAACTAGGCACAAAATCATAAACAGTCACTTCAACATATCCTTGTTCCTTTTCCTTTTCCTTTTCATCATATATATATATATATATATATATATATATATATATATATATATATATATTGCGTATATAACGCCTTCCTTTTGTGCTCATAGCACCGTCGTGCGCGCAATACACAGTGGATATCCCATAAATTGGCACCCTCATAGGTGGATTCCAACTGTGGCCTATGCGGACTGATGCTAAGTGTCCCATGCCCTGGTACCGAAGGGATGCCTATATGATGCGTGCTCAAACATATGGTCCTGTACATAACTATTCTAAATTGCAAGGCTATATGAATTTGGTACATGCATGCCATGCTATGCTGTCACACACAAAACAGAAAAATAGATGCGGTATGATGTAAGATGCATGCTTATATCATCCTTTTCATATACGTTATGCTGCCACATAACAACTTTACCTCATAATCATATTGCCATCAAGGCATTTTCATGGCAGAATACTTTCATCATAAGGAACATAATAATTTTACGGAGTATGGAGCATCATGTTACAACTTCATACACTAGTCAATAGTCACATTAGGTAATATCGCCTAACACTTACCTGTGTGTCCAAGTAATTAATCAAACAGCAACAGAATTCAGTCCACACTTTAAGGTTGATGCACACCTAAACAAGCACAACCAAAACAGAGTTTCAAGCTTTGATTCCTACGATGTACAATAAATTCTATGCCCCCAACCCAGGTTTATAATCGGTTTGCTCATGGTTCTCATGAAGAATAAATTCCCTGACTTCATGCCAATTCTAACTTGTTATTGAAACAAAATCCTAGGTTCTGCCTTGTATACCCCTTCGATTTAGACATGCTATTTTACTCTAAACAAAATTCTGATTTCATAATGATTTAACAACAAATAACAGTGAGAAATTCCAACATAACAGAATCGATTTTCTACCCACTACTAGGTACTTAGAATTATTCATTTATATAACAATTTTCATATGACCAAGAGGGAGATAAAAAAAAAACTTCAACATACTCCCCCTAAAGTTCTAAGCACATACAATTTTAATCATTTTTCTAAGTCCAAGGAATCAGCTTTACAATAGAACAAAGAGCTATTCTCATGCTCACAAATTCAGTTTTGGTCTAATGAATATAAAATCCTAGGCTGTTCTAAAAAGACAGAATCCAAGGAAATAAGTGGTCAAAATAAAATGTTCTCCAATTCTTGTAATTTACTCGGTTCTCATAGTTCCAAAAATAGACAAATTTTCTGGTTGATAGTTAATACCTTAATTGGTTAACAACGAAAATTACAAGTCCCCTCATGCATTCAGGTTCGGCTAGGTTGTACTAGGTGCCCATGATTAAATTAATTACATGCCCATTCCTACGAAACCTGCTGCAATTTCCTTTTAATTCAGTTAAGGCTTGAGGCACAAAAGTCCACTAAACAGAATTGGTCCCTCATCAAACATACAGTAAGGATTTTACTTCAAGGTTTCAACCTTCTACCTAGGTACGCTGCACAAGAATCTAAAGCATGCTATCAACTTATTCTAATACATGTAGAGTGGGAGACATAAAATGGTCAAAGATGTTCAATTGGCAGAAACGAAAGAGGCACCAAGTGAAGGACTAACTTCCTAGCTTCAAATGCAACCGAAACAGAAAGAAGAGTTAGGAGGTTATCCTTTTCAAGTACTTCTATGGCTGGTACTCAACAGTCACGATTGACAAGCAGCAACTCTATTCTTCTAATGTTCCAAGTCTCAGTTGTTATTTTCCCACTTAAGGTTGACGGCGCACACCAAGGAAGAAGGAGATGGAGTGAGTTAAATCACAAGCTCTCTTCGAGATTTGATGCTCGGCTGGACCAGCAACAAAAATGAGAGTAGAGGCTTAGATGTGATGTTTTTCGTTCATGATTTAGAGGAGCAGGGGAGTGAAACAATTGCATGCTTAGGTCTTGGGCCTTTCATCCCTTTGATACCAACGAGTTAGCCAACAAAGAGCAGGGGAGAGGAGTGATATGCTTAGAAGCTTTGGTCTGTATGTTCTCAACTCAACAGTGTAGCGGCTGAACAGACTCTAGAGGATAGAGATGACACAATTCCACATTCCCTTAAGATGTATGCACCAGCCGAACAGCAAGGAACAAGAGATTATCTTGGTGATTCATTTACAACTTCCTACTCAAGTGTTCTAAGCCGAAATAGTGGTGGAGGAAAATATGTTAAAGTGGTTTATCCTATTCGCATGAAAGCACGGCTGGTGAGGTAGAATGAGAAAGAGATGTGAGCCTAATCTCCCTTGGCTTTCGGTATTGTGGTTGCAGTTTGAGAGGGGAAGAAACTTTGGGTCATGAAGAAGATCCTAGCTGATACGTAAAGAAGGATGAGGCATTCATTTGTTCCAAGGGTGGTACAAGGTGGCGTACAAGCAAGAGATAAGGAAGGGAGAAGAGATTTTTTTTTATGACACATGGTGTGCAAGCACGAGCTGAATCAGTTAGGATAATAAACACAAAATCAGAAACTGTGTACAGCCCAAAAGCGCATGAAAGGAGGGATTATGATAAAGGAACTTGGGTTGTTTAATGTCATGGGCCCTTGGGCCCAGGCCCTTAATAGAGAATGGTTCAAAGCATACAAGTCCAATAGTTCTCCTATTTAGGACTTAGCCCAAGCCTTATTGTTTTTATGTACTCTTTAATCATTTACTAAAGTTTTATTCTTTAATAAAATTAATCACATACTTTTAGTAACTCTAAATAATATTATGCTTCCTATATGTTATAATCAAATTATTCCTATGCTCATAACTAAAATTTCACATGCATAAAATAGGTACTTATCTTCCATGGCAATACCAACAATTCTCTAATTTAATTTTAACTCCATTCAAAGGCAAACATTTAATTAATCCGCAGATACATATTCTACCCCATTCCTAATTGCAGTATAAATAGGTTCCTAATTTGACGGGATGTTACACCAATCCCTGGCAACGGCGCCAAAAACTTGATGCTATCCGGCAAGTATACCGATCGCACAAGTAATACAGTGATAAGAAAAGTATCGTCTCCACAGGGATTGTGATCGAATATCAAATAATCGTTCCTTTTAAGATAGAAGAGTTCAAATAATTATGACAAAATGTTATGGATTTGAGTGATAATAAGAATTGAAAGTAAAATTGTATTTTTGGCTTTTTGTTTATGAGAAAGAGAACACGGAGGTTGATTTTTGTAAATAAGAGAAAGAATTGAAGCTAGAGTGCACTCACCGAATGATCCTCGCTTCTTACTTTGGATTGATTTAAAATACTCATTTATATAAATACTCAGATAATTATCATCTAAAAATAATTAGTTAAATTCCAATCCCTTGGCAATTTAACCCTATAACCTAAATTGGAACCCAATCCCTTAGTAATTCCTCATGAAATTAAGCAATGAACATGACTAATAAAACATCTGCAATTAACACATGTCTATTCCTAGTACGCATGTAAATTGTTATCCTACTCCCTTTCAAGATTAAAACCCCAATATTCCTATTTAAGATTCGAACCCTCAAACTATCATCAACTATTAGATTGATCAATTCAAACAAAGAGAATAGAAATTACGCACAAAGTAGAGATAAAGATAAATATATAAACGATTAGAAATAAACCAATCCGTTGTAACGAGGGTTCACATAGGGTTTGTGACCCTAACTACAATTAAGAGGACTTAGCCAACCATTATCATGGCTGATAATTCAATATTCAATGTCACTTTGAAATGTGAGAACGGAAGAATAAAGATGATGAAGAAACTCTCTCCGAAGCTCTCCTTCTGAAGCATGACGGTTTTCTCTGGTAATTAGAATACCTAATTTTGTGATCCTTTTTATAGTCCCTCTTTTCATCTTCCAAAACTGCCCTTTTAAAAACACGGGGCTGTGGTTTCATAATCTGACACTCTTAGCGTCAGTTTCACGCTATGAGCGTGGTTGCCTCTGAATATTGACGCTACTAGCTTGGGTCTCACGCTATGAGCGTGAGTGCAGGAAAATCTTATGCAACTAGCGTGATTCTCACGCTATGAGCGTGGTTCTCACGCTATGAGCGTGGAAGTCTCGGATTCTTCACTCCATCAGCATCACATTCACACTATCAGCGTGGACCTTGACTTTGATAAGTTCCAATCTGCCTCTAGTTTGTCTGCTTTTCCTACAAAATCAGCATAAAATTAGTTGTACAATCTCTGATTGGAATTTCAGCAAAGCAACAATAAACATTGCCTTTTTACTCAGGATTAACCAATAATCTATTTTTTTTTTTGCTTGAATTTACCTATATACTGGAGGCATATCAATGGTTATCTGGATTCCATGGATTTTGAATCCTATGGACCTTGTGAGTCTTGTTTGGCTAGTAAAATGACGAAGACCAAGGTTGAGAAACTTGCGAGTCATAGAGCCAATGAGTTACTAGGGCTCATTCATTCTGATGTTTGTGGGCCCTTATCTTCTCAAGCTAGAGAAGGATACTTCTATTTCATTACCTTTACTGATGATAAGTCCAGATACAGATATGTGTATCTTATGAGACACAAATCCGAGGCCTTTGAAAAGTTCAAAGAGTTTAGGAATGAAGTGGAGAAACAACTTGGCAAGATGATTAAGACACTTCGATCTGATCGGGGTGGCGAATATCTGAGTCTAGATTTTCAGGATTATCTAAGAGAGAATGGGATTCTCTCACAGTTGACGGCTCCTTAGACACCACATCAGAATGGTGTGTCAGAGAGGAGGAACCGAACCTTGTTAGACATGGTACGGTCAATGATGAGTGGTACGAAGCTCCAAAAATCATTTTGGGGATTCGCTCTGTATACGGCGTTAAACCTTCTTAATAGGGTACCGTCGAAATCTGTTCTGACTACTCCGCATCAGATATGGAGGGGCCAAAAACCCAACTTGAGTTATCTCAAGGTATAGGGTTGTCCAGCTTATGTCAAGACCCTAGCACTTGAAAAGTTAGGAGTTAGAAGCACCTTGTGCTACTTTGTAGGATATCCAAAAGAAACTAAGGGATACTATTTATACTACCCCAAGGACCAAAGAGTTATTGTGTCCAAGAACGCTACTTTTCTTGGGCAAGACCTTCTTTCTCAAAAAGATAGTGGAAGTAAGGTAGAACTTGAAGAAATTCAAGACCTACAAGAACATATAGGGAAACCCGAGTCTGTTAAACAGGTGATGCCTCAACTGGAGGCAGCAGACACCCAGCCCCATAGGAGTACTAGGTTTAGTTATCCACCTGAGAGTTACGGCTTTGTGATTGAGAATCAGCAGACCGTTGAGGATGATGAGCCTACTTCCTACAATGAGGCAGTCAAGGATGTTGACTCCTTAAAATGGCAAGAAGACATGGAATCCAAAATAGATTTGATGCATCAGAACAAGGTATGGACCTTGGTTCCACCACCTTAGGGAATAGTTCCTATTGGGTGCAAGTGGGTTTTCAAGAGAAAGACTGATGCTGGTGGCAACATCCAAACCTATAAAGCTAGGTTGGTTGCTAAGGGTTACCGTCAAAGGCAAGGAATTGACTTTGAGGGAACCTTCTCACCTGTCGCCATGATCAAATCTATTAGGATCATGCTAGCGATAGCCGCATATTATGATTATGAAATTTGGCAAATGGATGTCAAAATCGCCTTCTTGAATGGGTTCTTGAAGGAGGAAGTGTATATGTGATAAACCCCAAGTTCATCAGGGTTTTCAGCATAAATTAGTATCAATTTATGTGATTAATTGGATGAAAAGGAGGTTAATGTCTTAGAAATCCTTCAAGTGCAAGTTCTGAAAGCTTTGTTGAAAATTTACACTGTCTTGTAGGGAAAGGAAGCCCAAAAAGCAGCAGAAAGAAGGAAGAAGATTTTGGAGAAAGGAAGAATGCCTAAGTGTTGAGCGCTAAAATGTCCACACAGAACGTTTTAGCGCGCTGCTACGAATTGAAGGCGAAAGTTGCTGGTACTGAGGGCTAAAACGTCCACACATAATGTTTTAGCGCATTGTTGCGAACTAAGAGCAGAAGTTTCTGGAGCTCAGTGCTAAAACGTCCATACAGAACGTTTTAGCGCGCTGCTGTTGGAAAAGTTTCGGGTCTTGGACGCTAAAACCTCCTGATCAAACGTTTTAGCGCTCTTATGTGGAAAAAGTCTCTGGTCTCGGACGCTAAAATGTTCAAATAAAGTGTTTTAGCGTTGGAGTCAGTTAAAAGCAGTTGGGAATTTGCCAGCCATGGATGCTAAAACGCCCATCAAGAACGTTTTAGCGCCCAATGCAGTTAAAAGCAGTTGGACAAGCGTCAAGCCTGGAGCTAAAACGCCCATCAAGAACATTTTAGCGCCCATGTTATTTTTCAGCAGAATTTGTAACACTATAAAAGGCAAAGGCCTTCACATTTTCAAAGAGTTCTCTCTACCATATCTTTCTCTCCTACATCAGATCATCTGATCTGACTTCTCTCTCTTTTACTTTCCAAATTCTTAGGAGTAGCGTGTTAGTGTTTCTTATGTAATTACACTTGAAGATTGAAGACTTACTATCATGACAATGGAGTTTGTTCTTTCTTCTTCTCTTGTCTTTATTTCAATTATGTCTGAGTAGAGTCCTTTGTAGTCTGATTCAATTGAACTCAAGTGTGAATTTATGAATGATTAATTAGATATTTTTTTTCTCTATTATGTGATTTGTATGAAGTTGTCTTGATCAATTCTTCATGTTAATGGAATAGTGTAGAACAGACATGTTTACATTATTCTATAATTGACAACTTCATCATTAGTGTTTTAGTAGTCAAGACATTGATGCTATGATACTAGTGTAATCTTAAGACCTTAGTAATTAATGCATGTATTATGAAAGGAATCACCAAGACATTGGGGTTTCTGATTAATGTGTCTATCAGGGTAGTAAGTCATTACATCTTGATGATAAGTAAAAGGTTGATTAACATCACATAGTTGATAATTCATGATGGAAATTGGTTAATCCATAAGTTCATGCTTGAGGGAAATTGATTTCTGACTACTTGTCAAGTTATATTCATATTTTGTGTGTTTTGAGATTCTTTAATTTTATGCAATCTAAATTTCTAGTGACAAGAAATCTATGCAATTCAGAACATTTTGGTTGATTCAACTCAATAACATTTGGTTAGTCAGTGCTTGGCACAAATCCTCGTGGGAACGATCTTTACTTATCATTTTATTACTTGTATTACTAGTGCACTTGCTAATCTGACAACAAGTTTTTGCACTGTTGCCAGGGATTTGATGTTCAACATTGATAAATACCATTAGTTGTTAAGATTGAATCTTTTATTTTTCAGCAATTTAATTTTTTGTTGTATGAATTTTTATTCTCTGGTAATTCTGGTGTATGCAAGGTACTATTGATCAAAACTCTTTGTTGTTTGATCCAAAATTAGAAAGGACAATTAGAAGGAATAGAAGGGCGGCCAGAAGAAGGCAGCAAGTATTGGAAAGTGGTGAACCAAGTACTACAGTACAGGAAGAAATTATGGCAGAAAATCATGTGCAACCACCACAAAGGACACTGGGATATTACATGACTCCTACTGTCATTCCACCCATTGGAAGTGTGGTTAGACCTACTGTGGAGCCCAACAATTTCGAATTGAAGCCTACACTGGTACAGCTGGTGCAAAAGGAACAGTTTGCTGGAACAAGTGCAGAGGGTCCATATATGCACATTGAGAATTTCTTGTTGTTGAGTGACACTGTAAAAATCAATGGAGTGACTAGAGATGCCATTCTGTTGAGGCTATTTACTCATTCACTGAAGGATGATGCCAGGAGATGGTTGTAGTCACTGCCACAAGGAAGTATTACTACTTGGGAAGATCTGCAGACCAAATTTTTGGCCAGATTCTTTTCAACATCCAAGAGGGCAAAGTTGAAGGATGAGATCACAGGATTCAAGCAGAAAGAGTCAGAGTCCATTTATGAGGCCTGGGAAAGGTTCAAGACATTGTTGAGGAAATGTCCACAACATAGGATTGAAGTGTGGAATTAGGCAGCAATCTTTCTTCGAGGGATGACTACTAATACTAGGACATTGGAGAATGCCACTGCTCGTGGGTCATTGACAACCAAGACTCCTCTGGAAGCACTTGACATATCTGAATCTTTGGCATCTCAGGAATTTGACAATGCTCCAGTGGCTAATAGAAGAACAGGAATCAATAAGTTGGATGGGTATGATGCTCTGCTAGCCAAGAATGATCAGTTAATGCAAACTCAGAAAGAGCAACAACAACAGTTGGATGCTCTCACTAAGCAACTATCCTCTCAAAAGGTTGCTTATGTGGACACTAACTGTGTGTGTGCAATTTGTGGGAAAAGCCATGTAACAGATGATTGTGATTATGGGGGATCTACAGAACAAGCTGAGGTTAATGGAGTATGGTATGATCAGAGGAACCCTAACACCCAAGGGCAAAATCTATATATGCCACCACGGAAGAATAAGAATCAACACCCTGGGTTCAGTTACAGTTCCAACCATCAGTTAAATCCTCCATTGCATCCTCCTCCACCACATTCATCACAGCAAGGAGATACTTCTGCATGGGAGAAAGCTTTTGCCCAGTTATCTAAGACTACTCAAGATTTTATTCAAGGGTCAAATTCTTTTAGAGAAGAAACTTCTGCATTCATGCAAGAAACTAAAACTTCATTCAGAAACCAGGAAGCATCCATCCAGAATTTGGAGACACAGATTGGTCAGTTATGAAGGCAGATATCTGAGAGATCACAGGGCAAGTTCCCTGGTGATACAATGGTGAATCCAAAGGAGCACTGCAAAGCTATTACTACAAGAAGTGGGCTTGTTCTTCAACCGGTTCAGAAGAAAGTGGAAGGCAAGAAGGATGAAGAAGAAGTAATTGTAGAGGATGTAGTGGAAGATGATGAAAAAGAAACAGTGAAGGAAGATAAGAAAAAAAATGAGGTGGTAGTTGAAAATAACTCTTCACCTAAGAAGATGTTGAAGTGGGAGAAGAAGAAAATGGCTGACAAGCAAGATCAGCCCATTAACTTGTCCTCATATGCCAAAGTTCCTTATCCTCAGAGGTTGAAGCAAGAAATCCAGAAACAACATTATACAAGATTTCTGGATATCTTTAAGAAGTTGCAGATCAATATTCCATTTGCTGAGGCCTTGGAGAACATGCCTCACTATGCCAAGTTCATTAAGGATATTCTGTCTAAGAAGAGGAAACTGAAGGATGGTGAGACAGTGGCCTTAACAAAAGAGTGTAGTGCCCTTATCGAGAAGAAGCTTCCACCAAAATTAAAAGATCCAGGAAATTTCAGCATCCCTATTGCCATTGGAGATGTGGAAGTAGGGAAGGCACTTTGTGATTTGGGGGCCAGCATAAATTTGATGCCATTGACTGTATGTAGAGCCTTGTGAATCAACACATTGAAGGATACTAATCTTATTCTACATCTTGCAGATAGATCTATCAAGAGACCAGAAGGTGTGGTAGAAGATGTTTTGGTTAAGGTGGATAAGTTCATTTTTCCAGTGGACTTTGTGATTCTAGATATGGAAGCAGAAGATACTGAAAGCCCTCTACTTCTAAGGAGGCCATTCTTAGCAACTGCTAGATCCCTGATTGAAGTTGAACAAGGGAAGCTTATGCTAAGGGTGAATGAATGTATTTGAAGCAATTAAACATCCTGTTGATGTTGAGGATTGTTTCAGGATTGATATCATCCAGGAGGTTGTGGATGAAGTAACAGGAGAAGAGGACCTGTTATTAGAGGAAGACAAATGTAAAGAAGAGACCAGTGAGGAATATTATCAAGAAGAACCGGTAGTTGAGGAGCTTGAACAAAAGGTGGATGACATTACTAAGGGAGCACCTAAGGTAGAATTAAAAGAACTGCCTTCAAATATGAAATATGTGTTCCTTGGGGATGATCAAACCTACCCAGCCATTATCAATGCATTCTTGTCTGAAGGGGAAGAAGTGAAGTTGGTAGAGGTACTCAAAAAGAATAAGATAGCCATGGGCTGGTCATTTTCAGATCTTAAGGGTATCAACCCTTCCTTCTGCACTCACAAGATACTGATGGAAAAAGAAGTCAAACCAATGAGACAACCACAGAGGAGACTTAATCCCACTCTGAAAGAGGTAGTGAGGAAAGAGGTGGTGAAGTTACTTGATGCTGGAATGATTTACCCTATTTCCTACAGTGCTTGGGTGAGTTCAGTTCAAACAGTACCCAAGAAAGGAGGGATGACTGTAGTCAGAAATGAAAACAATGAACTGATCCCTACAAGAATATTGACTGGCTGGAGGATGTGTGTAGACTACCAGAGACTCAACAAAGCAACCCGAAAGGACCATTTCCCTATTCCATTCCTGGACCAGATGCTGGAGAGATTGGTAGGACATGATTTCTATTGTTTCTTAGACGGATACACAGGCTACAATCGTATAGCTGCGGCTCTAGAAGATCAGGAGAAGACTGCATTCACATGCCCCTATGGAATCTTTGCATATCGGAGGATGCCTTTTGGCCTATACAATGCACCTGCAACTTTTCAAAGGTGCATGCTTTCCATATTCTCTGACATGGTAGAAAGATGCATTGAATTTTTCATGGATGATTTTTTTGTGTTTGGTCCTACTTTTGATGCATGTTTAGAAAACTTGGATAGTGTTTTGAAAAGACGCCAAGGTTGCAATCTTGTGCTAAATTAGGAGAAATGTCACTTCATGGTGACAGAGGGTATTGTTTTGGGACACAAAGTGTCCAACCGAGGAATTGAAGTAGATAAGGCCAAGATCTCTGTTATTGAGAAACTACCCCCTCCCATAAATGTTAAAGGTGTGAGAAGTTTTCTAGGACATGCTAGATTTTATCGTCGTTTCATAAAAGACTTTTCAAAGATAGCAAAACCATTGTGCAAGTTGTTAGGAAAAGATCAAGAATTTCTGTTTACAGATGACTGCTTGCATGCATTTAATATGTTGAAAGACAAGTTGATTACTGCACCCATAATCATGGCACCTGATTTTTCATTACCTTTTGAACTTAGTGTGATGCTAGTGATTTTGCTGTGGGAGTAGTGCTAGGCCAAAGGAAGGATAAATTATTGCACGTCATTTACTATGCCACTAAAATTCTTAATGAAGCACAAAAGAATTATGCTACTACAGAAAAAGAGTTATTGGCAATAGTGTATGCATTTGATAAATTCAGGTCATATCTGCTAGGGTCCAAGGTTATTGTTTATACTGACCATGCAGCTTTGAAGTATTTGTTAGCCAAGCAGGATGCTAAAACCATGTTGCTCCGATGGATGTTACTTCTATAAGAGTTTGAAGTAGAGATTAAGGACAAAAAGAGAGTTGAAAACTTGGTAGCTGATCATTTATCCAAGATCACAGAGACAAACTTACAAGAGGGTCCAGAAGTAGTGATCAAGGAAGAGTTTCCTGATGAGCAAATACTGGCTATAAGTATTGTTTCCCAGTTGGTGCATGATCAAGTTTTGTCTGTTGAAACCCCACCATGGTTTGCTAATTTTGCTAACTACAGAGCTACTGGAGCCATGCCAAAGGATTTCACTTACCAGCAAAGGAAGAAATTTATGCATATGTGAGGAGATACATCTGGTGTGAACTATACCTCTTCTATAGATGTTCTGATGGAGTAATAAGAATATGTATTCCAGAGGAGGAGCAAAAGAGTATTTTATGGCACTATTATGGTTCAGCCTATGGTGGTCACTTTGCAGGTGAGAGAACAGCAGCCAAGGTTTTGATGAGTGGTTTTTACTGGCCTACATTGTACAAGGATGCCAGAAAATATGTGGAGGCATGTGATAATTGCCAAAGAACTGGGAACATCTCCAGGAGACATGAAATGCCTTTAAATAACATACTGGAGGTGGAGATTTTTGATGTTTGGGGTATGGATTTCATGGGACCCTTCCCTTCATCCTACTCTAACAAGTAAATCCTGGTAGCAGTTGACTATGTTTCTAAATGGGTTGAAGCCATAGCCACTCCAACTAATGATTCTCGGGTAGTGATTTCCTTTTTGAGAAAGAACATCTTTGCCAGATTTGGAATTTCGAGAGCCATCATCAGTGATGGGGGCACTCATTTTGATAATAGGTGGGCTGAATATGCTCTTGCAAAGTATGGAGTCAGGCACAAGATAAGCACTTCGTACCATCCACGGACTTGTGGTCAAGTTGAAATTTCCAACAGGGAATTGAAAAGAATATTGGAGAAGACTGTTGGGAATGCTAGGACTCAATTGTCCAAGAAACTTGATGACACCTTGTGGGCATACAGGACAACATTCAAGACTCCAATTGGAATGTCTCCATTTCAATTGTTGTTTGGGAAAGCATGTCATTTTCCTATTAGATTGGAGCATAGAGCATTGTGGGCTGTCAAGTTTTTAAACTTTGACTCCAAGGCAGCAGGTGAGAAAAGGTTGCTACAATTGGATGAACTGGATGAATTCCGTCTACAAGCATATGAGAGTGCCAGCCTATACAAGGAGAAGACTAAGTTATGGCATGATAGGAAGATCACACCCAGGGATTTCAAAGTGGGAGATCAGGTGCTGTTATTTAACTTAAGGTTGAAATTATTTCCAGGCAAGTTGAAGTCCAGATGGTCTGGATCGTTTGTAGTTAAGAGCATGAAGCCTTATGGAGCAGTGGAAATATGTTCTTAGGACTCTGACCGAAGTTTTACTGTTAACGGTCAGAGGGTGAAGCTTTACATTGGATATGCTGTGGACAGGCAACTGATTTCAGTTGCCTTGTTTGAGGTAAGTTAGATCATAATCGTCAGGCTCGCGACGTTAAACACGCGCTGAGTAGGAGGCAACCCACTATACCAGGTATATGACATTGATGTTAATACCATGTCCAAAGAAGAGAAGAGGGAAGAGTTTTGGAAAAAATTAAGAAAAAAAATTTCTGACAAGTGCTGGGCGCTAAAACTTCCATTCTAGACATTTTAGCGTTCTGAGAGTTGCACTACGTGCAAACTCTCTGGCCATGCACACTAAAACGTGGTAACTGAACATTTTAGCGCTCCACAAGAGTACTTATGTGAGAACTCTCTGGCCAAAAGCGCTAAAATGTTCACATTGACCGTTTTAGCGTTTTACTAATGCATCAATTGCAAGCACTCTGGCCTAGGGCGCTAAAACGTCCGTCAAGACCATTTTAGCGCGGAGCTGCACACAACGTGTTTACACTTTTCTGATCCTGGGTGCTAAAACGTTTGGATTCAACATTTTAGACCCGTGTCACTTTGAAATACACGGTTTTCCCTCACTTCTCCCTCACTCTTTTATTCCATACACTCATTCTCTCCACTTACCATTTACAATTTTTATTGATTCTGTCATCTACATTACATTCATCTGAGTTGAAGACCAGGGAATGGGTCACATTTGGTGAGATTTTGGTGAATAGCATCCCGGCCATAGCACGGGAATTTTTTACCAATGCTTATAATGGTGACGAATGGGGAAAAAGGAATTTTGTTAGTTGGGTGCGAGGCAAGCAAGTCAAATATGATGCCATACTATTCAGAAGCTTCTAAAGATCAAGCATTGTGATTACACCCAGAATCCTAATTGTACATTCCGGAAAAATTGGCAGAAAATTGACATTCCACCCAGGAGAAAGGATCCTGCATTTGAGACTTGGACCAAGTTAAGGGCAGCTGAACCTATATTGCAAACCATAGCAAAGCCTGGTGAGAAATGGGAAATGACTAAGGATAAGGTCAATCCCAAGTTGCTGTGGTTGAGGCAACTGAATGGAGAAGCCCGGGTTTGGTTCCATTTTATAGTCTCTAATATTATGCCTTCCTCCAATCAAGTGGAGGTCAATCTGATGAGAGTTGTTCTGATATCCACCATCATGACAAAAGGGAAGGTGGAGCTCCCCATCCTTCTCCAGGATAGTATCTATGACATGGCCCATTCTGATAGCATTACACATGCTTTAGGTCATTGTTCTCTGATCCAGCTTCTGTGTCAGAAAGCTGGTGTGGATGTTATTAATAACGGAGTGCTAGTTAAGTTGCACCCCAAAATTGATGCCAAGCTGATACGGGACCAACTGAGGATTGGAGAAGATGGACCTACAGGGCTGACAGCTGGCAGAAAACTCAAGGCTGAAGCTGATGCAGAGATTAAAAAGAGAATAAGATCAGGGGAATAGTGGCTGATTAATGTTGATATTCGTATGGGGCATTTACACCGTCGTCTCAAGTTTATGCAGGCGAGTCAGCAGTCATTTCAGACTCACGTGATTAAGATGCTGACTGATATTTGTGAGGCCCAGGGCTTAGAGACATCTGCATTCCAGCCTGCTGTTTACCCTTATTCAGTGGAAGAGGATGCATTTGAGGTAGCTGTCTGCACCCATCTTGATGATGACAGTGAGACTTCTGATGATGATACTTCTGATCATGCTACTCAGGCCACTGAGGGAGAGACTGTTGCTGCTAATCAGGATGTTGCAGGTCCATCGGCTGGAACCAGTGCAGGTGTAGCACATGCTGATTATACACCACATCCTCATTCAGATCCAGGCGATCCATTTGATTTGGATGATGAGGATATAGCGTCCTACATGGACTCTTGATTTTTCAGCTTTCTATTTTTATTTTTACAGTTATTGTAGTTTATTTTGTTGATAAAGTTTATTTTTTTTTGTAATTTGGTTAAGTACATTGAGATTTCACTGTTTTGTTGATACACATTGCGATAGTACTGATGTTATTCGTTGTATATGAATGTGTTTCAGTGATCCACTGCTGTTTTAGATTTAAATTAGTTGCTGGGGACATCAACTTTTAAATATGGGAATTGGGGTGTGATTGAATGACATTTGAACTTCATGGAGATGTCACATGAGCGGATGAGCCAAAATAGGGAAACATCTCAATCTCTTTTCTTTAGTTTTTCTTTGTGAATAAATTCTTAGTGTGATTTAGATGTTAGTTGTAGTTTAGAATTTGGATTTTAATTTTTTTTTTATGAAATTTCATGAGGATTTGACTAATCAGAATTTTAGATGATTGATCAAATTAAGGATATAATCTTATGCCTTGCATGTTGAGAAATGAAATGATTGCATGACTCATTCAATGTGTAAGAGTAAAGAGATTATTTTTGATGCGTAGAGAGGAAGTCAAGCATGCACTCTGAACTGTGAGGAAATTGAGCCTATACAGAAATTTTTGCTCAGAGAGCATTTCACTGCATGAGTAACTCTAGAACTTGCCTTGTTTGTTGTTTGAAATGGTTGAGGATGTATAGGGTAGAGGTATTTCCTTCTAGAACCAGAAAGTCAAATGGTCAACCCTTAAGTTCCTGTTGCATGAAACCTTTGAGCCTAGCCTGTTGTTGATGAATCACCACATCTATTCCAATCCTTTAGATTAAAAGTTTCAGATAAGTGGTAAGGGGTGGGGAGTAAGGTATTTTTGCAATAAGTGAATGTACAAGGTGTTTGAAACATGAGGAAGAAGGAAAGGAAATAAAAAGAAAAGAAGAAAAGGTTATGAAACATAAAGTGTTTGGAAGAGATAGAGGAAAGTGTTAAAAGACACAAAGTGTCTGAAAGAAAAAGAAAGGAAAAGAGAATTTTTGTTAAAGACACAAAGTGTGAGGAAGAAAAGGAGGAAGAAAGGTTCAAAGAAAAAAAAAGAACAATGAATGAAAAGGAAGAAAGATTGGGGAATTAGGAAGAAATTGATAAATATTGTGATTCCCTCTTATCTGAATCTGATTCATTTGATCTGAACTTTTCCTGCCACAGAAATCCTTCTCATTGCCAATCATATTAAGAACTTTTTGATCTGCCTTATAGATCATTTGTACCATGAATAATGAGAAAATGGGAAAGCCTATGGAAGTTTGAGTTCAGTGAAGAATGATTGACAAGTTGATCCTTAAACACTAGTGTGCAAGAGAGTTAAATTCTCACAATTTCTGAGAAGTTCCTAGTGAGGGGGTGTTTTTGTTTGGAAAGTCTCTGTATGTCATCTTTACTGATTTGTTGAAAAAGAAGATATGATGTTGGGCAAGTCATAAGAAATAAGAGATTGCATGGTTGTAAGTTGTATCAATGTGATCTTTTGTTGAATTAAGTCTATCCTCATGAGTTTCATCTGTAAGAATCTTGAATCCTTCTTTGTTGTGAGTTCATTACTGAGGACAACAATGTTCAAATCTAGGAATTCTGATAAACCCTGTTGTTAGATTAGCAAGTGCACTAGTCATACAAGTAATAAAATGATAAGTAAAGATCGTTCCCACGAGGAATTGTGTCAAGCACTGACTATCCAAATGTTATTGAGTTGAATCAACCAAAAAGTTCTGAATTGCATGGATTTCTTGTCACTAGAAATTTAGATTGCATAAAATTAAAGAATTTAAAAACACACAAAATATGAATATAAATTAACAAGTAGTCAGATGTCAATTTCCTTCAAGCATGAACTTATGGATGACCAATTTCCATCATGAATTATCTATTATGTGATGTTAATCAACCTTTTACTTATCATCAAGATGTAATGTCTTACTACCTGATAGACACATTAATTAGAAACCCCAATGTCTTGGTGATTCCTTTCATAATACATGCATTAATTACTAAGGTCTTAAGATTACACTAATATCATAGCATCAACGTCTTGACTACTAAAACACTAATGATGAAGTTGTCAACTATAGAACAATGTAAACATGTCTGTTCTACATTATTCCATTAACAAGAAGAATTGATCAAGACAACTTCATACAAATGACATAATAGAGAAACAAAATATCTAATTAACCATTCATAAATTCACACTTGAGTTCCATTGAATCAGACTACAAAGGACTCTACTCAGACATAATTGAAATAAAGACAAGAGAAGAAGAAATAACAAACTCCATTGTCATGATAGTAAGTCTTCAATCTTCAAGTGTAATTACATACGAAACACTACTCCTAAGAATTTGGAAAATAAGAGAGAGAGAAGTCAGATCAGATGATCTGATGTAGGAGAGAGAGAGATATGGTAGAGAGATATATAAAAATGTGAAGGCCTTTTCCTTTTATAGTGTTACAAATTCTGCTGAAAAATAACATGGGGGCTAAAACGGTCTTGATAGGCGTTTTAGCGTCCAGGCTTGACGCTTGTCCAACTGCTTTTAACTGCATTAGGTGCTAAAACGTTCTTGATGGGCGTTTTAGCGTCCATGGCTGGCAAATACCCAACTGCTTCTAACTGACTCCAACACTAAAACACTTGATTTGAACGTTTTAGCGTCCGAGACCAGAGACTTTTTCCACATAAGGGCGCCAAAACGGTGGATCAGGAGGTTTTAGCGCCCAAGACCCGAAACTTTTCCAACAGCAGCGCGCTAAAATGTTCTGTGTTGACGTTTTAGCGCTAAGCTCGAGAAACTTCCGCTCTTAGTTCGCAGCATCGCGCTAAAACGTTCTGTGTGGACGTTTTAGCGCTGAGCTCCAGAAACTTCCGCTCTTAGTTCGCAGTAGCGCGCTAAAACTTTCTGTGTGGCCGTTTTAGCGCTCAGCACCAGCAACTTTCGCCTTCAATTCATAATAGTGCGCTAAAACGGTCTGTGTGGATGTTTTAGCGCTCAACACTTAAGCATTCTCCCTTTCTCCAAAATCTTCTTCCTTCTTTCTGCTGCTTTTTGGGCTTCCTTTCCCTACAAGACAGTGTAAATTTTCACAAAGCTTTCAGAACTTGCACTTGAGGGATTTCTAAGACATTAACCTCCTTTTCATTTTCTTCCTAATTCCCCAATCTTTCTTCCTTTTCATTCATTATTCTTTTTTCTCTTTGAACCTTTCTTCCTCCTTTTCTTCCTGACACTTTGTGTCTTTAATAAAAATTTTCTTTTCCTTTCTTTTTCTTTCAGACACTTTCCTCAATCTCTTCCAAACACTTTGTGTTTCACATCCTTTTCTTCTTTTCTTTTTATTCCCTTTCCTTCTTCCTCATGTTTCAAACACCTTATACATTCACTTATTGCAAAAGTACCTTACATCCCACAATACACTCCACCCCTTATCACTTATCTGAACTTTTTAATCTAAAGGATTGGAATAGATGTGGTGGTTCATTAACAACAGGCTAAGCTTAAAGATTTCATGCAACAGGAACTTAAGGGTTAACCATTTGACTTTCTGGTTCAAGAAGGGAATACCTCTATCCTATACATCATCAACCATTTCAAACAAGAAACAAGGCAAGTTCTAGAGTTACTCATGCAGTGAATTGCTCTCTGAACAAAAATTTCTGGATAGGCTCAATTTCCTAACAGTTCAGAGTGCATGCTTGACTTCCTCTCTATGCATCAAAACTAATCTCTCTACTCTTACACATTGAATGAGTCATGCAATCATTTTATTTCTCAACATGCAAAGCATAAGATTATATCCTTAATTTGATCAATCATCTAAAATTCTGATCAGTCAAATCCTCATGAAATTTCATAAAAGAAAAATTAAAATCCAAATTCTAAACTACATCTAACATCAAAATCACACTAAAAATTTATTCACAAAGAAAAACTAAAGAAAAGAGATTGAGATGTTTCCCTGTTTTGGCTCATCCACTCGTGTGACATCTCCATGAAGTTCAAATGTCATTCAATCACACCCAATTCCCAGATTTAAACGTTGCTATCCCTAGCAACTAATTTAAATCTAAAACAACAGTGGATCACTGAAACACATTCATATACAACCAATAGCATCAGTACTATCACAATGTGTATCAAAAAAATAGTGAAGTCTCAATGTACTTAACCAATTTACAAAAATAAAGTGTATCAACAAACTAAACTAAAATAACTGTAAAAATACAACAAAAAATAGAAAGTTGTAAAATCAGGAGTACATGTAAGACGCTATATCCTCATCATCTGAATCAAAGGGATCGCCTGGATCTGAATGTGGAAGTGGTGTATAATCAGCATGTGCTCCACCTGCACTGGTTCCGGCTGATGGTCCTGCAACATCCTGATTAGCAGTAATAGTCTCTCGCTCAGTGGCCTGAGCAACATGATCAGAAGTATCATCATCAGAAGTCTCACTGTCATCATCAAGATGGGTGCCGACAGCTGCCTCAAATGCATCCTCTTCCTCTGAATGAGGGTAAACAATAGGCTGGAATGCAGATGTCTCTAATCCCTGGGCCTCACAAATATCATTCAGCATCTTAATCACATGAGTCTGAAATGACTGCTGACTCGCCTGCATAAACTTTAGACGACGGTGTAAGTGCCCCATACGAATATCAGCATTGATCAGCCACTGTTCCCCTGATCTTATTCTCTTTTCGATCTATGCATCTGCTTTAGCCTTGAGCTTCCTGCCAGGTGTCAACCCTGTAGGTCCATCCCCTCCAATCCTTAATTGGACTCGTATCAGCTTGGCATCAATTTTTGTGTGCAACTTAACTAGCACTCCATTATCACTAACATCCACAACAGCTTTCTGACACAGAAGCTGAATCAGATAACAATGACCTAAAGCATATGTACTGCTATCAGAATGGGCCATGTCATATATATTATCCTGGAGAAGGATGGGTAGCTCCACCTTCCCTTTGGTCATGATGGTGGATATTAGAACAGCTCTCATCAGATTGACCTCCACTTGATTGGAGGAAGGCATAATATTGGAGACAATAAAATGGGACCAAACCCGGGCTTCTCCATTCAGTTGCCTCAACCACAGCAATTTGGGATTGACCTTATCCTTGATCATTTCCCATTTCTCACTAGGCTTTGCTATGGTTTGCAATATGGGTTCGGCTGCCCCTAACTTGGTCCAAGTCTCAAATGCAGGATCCTTTCTCCTAGGTGGAATGTCAATTTTCTGCCAATTTTCTCAGAATGCACAATTGGGATTCTGGGTGGTATCACAATGCTTGATCTTTAGAAGCTTCTGAATAGTATGGCATCATATTTGACTTGCTTGCCTCACACCCAACTAACAAAATGCCTCTTTCCCCCTTCGTCACCATTATAAGCATTGGCAAAAAATTCTCGTGCTATGACCGGGCTGTTATTCACCAAATGTGACCCATTCCCTTGTCTTCAACTGAGAATGGAATTCAGGATACTCATCTGTGTCCAGGATAAACTGCCTTTCCCGGACAAATGGTCTAGAGGAAGTGTTCTTTGTAAATCTGACCTCATGCTTAGCACTCCTCCAAAAATGATCGTCAAAAGCAGGAGGAGGTGGTGTAGGTGTAGAAGTTTGAGACACCCTAGACCTCTTCTTACTAGCTTTCTTTGGTGGAGATGTAGACATAATTCTATTCATCAAGAAAACAAATCAGTAAAGCATTGAACAATATGGGATCTAATTCCCAGATTTAGATTGAAGACATGATTCAATTAGACCCCCCATTATGCCAGTAAACAACCCCTCAATTCCCAAAATCAGATAAACAACTCATGTATGCAGCAGGGCCTGGGCGCTAAAACGGTCATTGGGAGTGTTTTAGTGGCCTAGCCGTAAACGTGTGTGCACTGTCCGAGCACTAAAATGTGGAGGACCAACATTTTAGCGCCCTGACTATTCTGAGTCGGGCATTCCATCGAACACCTTATGTATGTGCGCATAGGGTTGACAGTAAAATACATGAGTAACAAACCTCAAACCCAGAAATCATGCATGATCTTCAGCACAACACAACCACAACAAGGATATATATAACACGAACTAGATGGAATCATGATGAAGAAAATAAAAAAAATTAAAACCTAAAAAACCTAGATACTATTCATGAACACAAGAACTCGGCTAAAATAAAGGGAAAAGGAAGGAAAGATGATACATACCTTGATATTGATGAGATGAATGGAATGTGGATGATAAAATCAACAGAAGGTGCAAAGGATAAGTGGAGAGAATGAGTGTGTGAAAGAAAAGAATGAGGGAGAAGTGAGGGAAAAATCGTGTATTTCAAAGTAAGTGACACGGCGCTAAAACGTTGAATCCAACCGTTTTAGCGCCTAGGACCAGATAAGTGGACACACGTTGTGTGCAGCTCCACGCTAAAATGGTCTTGATGGACGTTTTAGCGCGCTGGGCCAGAGTGCTTGCAATTGATGCATTAGTAAAACGCTAAAACGGTCAGTGTGAACGTTTTAGCGCTTTTGGCCAGACAGTTCTCTTATAAGTACTCTTATAGAGCGCTAGAACGTTCAATGTCTACGTTTTAGCGCGCATGGCCAGAGATTTTGTACTTAGTGCAACTCTCAGAACGCTAAAACGTCCAGAATGGAAGTTTTAGCACCCAGCACTTGTCAGAATTTTCTTCTTAATTTTTTTTTTCCAAAACTCTTCCCTCTTCTCTTCTTTGGACATGGTATTAACATCAAAGTCATATACCTGGTACAGTGGGTTGCCTCCCACTCAGCGCATGTTTAACGTCGCGAGCCTGACGGGTATGATCTAACTTACCTCCAACAAGGCAACTGAAATAAATTGCCTGTCCACAGCACATCCAATGTAAAATGTAACACCTCGTGTATACCCGGTTTGTTAACACCTCATCATATTAAGCCACGCTTAATTAATATGCGGAATTTTTTTTTCTTTAATTCAATTATGACGTCATTATAATCACCAAATTAAATTACTCATTTCATTTTCAAAACTTCGCCTGTATATGAATGCAAATGGACATCTAACTGAAATACCTCATATTTATATATAACAAGTTCCTACATTATTACAACTTGGACATAAAATTCAACAAAGTCAAATGTGGCATGGACAACCCCCATGCTCACACAAACAGGGCAACATTGCTAATAGAGAGTCTCAACATAAATATCATATAAATGAAACTAAAGACAGAATAGCAGCAAATAAAATCCAGCATGTCCATAACAATCACTCTTTAAGTCAGCTCCGGCCTCCTGCCGCCTGAGGTATCAACCCCAACATTACCTGAACCTGAAATGATGCCCCAAACGTGGGGTGAGATCTCTAGCAAGAAATCTCAGTAAGACAAGGGGTTCTCAAGGCACTTCCACCCCAAGCTCACTTACATATGTAATATAAGTTCTAAAATCAGTTTACAATATAAGTTATGAAAATAGTGCAATGCAACAGATAATCATGTAATGCGTGTCAAATCAATTCTATTGGCCATAGAGATGTAGGAAATACGTCTAAGTCCTACAGATAGTGCAAGACGCTACTTGCACCCACCCACAGCCCCACCATATTGTATGATGCTACATACTCAAGCTTGCCATCTAGGTGGAACAACACATACATATTAAAAGCCATTGCACATAACAACTTAAAACAGTTCAAATATAAAAGCATGAAAGCACATCATGCATATAAACCATTCCCCCATGGGGTATGGTGGAACCACACGGTGGCTAAACTGAGGACACGAAAGCTTACCTGTACCCGTATGCCCCGTAGACTTGATCTCGGTATCCCAAGGGTCCACACCACAAATAGAATCCAATGCACTCACAAATCTGGTTCAATGACCATCATAGTATCAATATACATGTTCTAAATTTCCAAGGCAATCGGATATTATTTTCTTTTTCATTTCGAATCTGGAGGTCCTTTTTAATGCTTACCATTTATTTTATTTTATTTTAGGTGATTATTTTCTTATATATATATATATATATATATATATATATATATATATATATATATATATATAGTGACAATATAACTATATACATATAACGAAAGCATATACATATATATATAATCGAAAGCTACTTCCTGGAAGTCATACTTTGGTAATCGTAAATGAAAGCATACATAAATATATAACCGAAAGCTACTTCCTGGGTAATGACTTCGTTATATATATATATATATAACAACTTAATTGGTCCAATGTTTATTCACAGATAAGGCACAAACTGCCTTCATA
Source organism: Gastrolobium villosum (assembly GCA_032173675.1). NCBI lineage: Eukaryota > Viridiplantae > Streptophyta > Magnoliopsida > Fabales > Fabaceae > Gastrolobium > Gastrolobium villosum. Next base: position 75,612 of record JAVKPL010001772.1, read on the forward strand.
TCCATCGACTACACAATGACCGAATTCATGAACAAAAGTGTTGGATTTTGAATTAAAAATCACGCAACCCATAACACCAAAACATAAAAAATGACAAGGCAAATGGCAGAGAAAGAAAGTAGCACACAGTAATTCAACTAACAAGGATTATAACCAAAATTATAGATTTACAAAGGGAATTGTTAAGTTTACCTTGGATCCTTTTGAGAACAGAAAAATGAGAGCTTTAGATGGTGAGAAAACACCCAAAACCTTCAACAGTGGTTTCTCCTTCAACAAGACTAGAGCTTTAACAGTTCGGTGGTGTTTCAATGGAGGAGAGGAGGAGAAAAATGAGAACTTTGGAGGCTTTCCAAGAGAAAAGCCAAGTCTCCAAGAAGACCCCAATGACAGCCACAATCAGCAACGGCTGAGGTATTTTAAAAACTTAGGGTTTTGCGCCAAAAAGGGGTATTTATAGCCCATTTAATTTTTAACACACTGAATTAGCACAAATAGCTATGCTTAGCCTTTTACTCATAAACTTAGGATTCTGAATCTACTTGTTTTTCTAATATTTGTCATATTTTTATTTTATTTTTCGCAGCACCTTTCCGGTACACGCTTTTACATAGCCAGTATCAGTCCTGGCACCAGTTCTCATTTTTTCGACCTGAAACTTGTTTTACTAGTCATACATATTATTCTAGGAATATTCATATTTTTATTATAATTTTACTGGATACTTCATCGGTACGCATTTATACCGAGTAGCAGAACCGATATCTGCACTTTTCGTCCGAAAAATAACTTCCAGCATTCTTATTCACTCGACATAATTATTTAAGCCTCATAATAATTATTAGGGTCAATTATGGAATTATTTCCTAATTCTCATATTTATTTAATTATTTTTTCTTAATTAACGGTGCGAGTTCTTACATTCACCCCACCTTTTTAAGGATTTTGTCCTCAAAATCAGAAACATACCTGTCTCGAAACTCAGGGTACTGCCGAAGAAGCTCGTCCTCACGCTCCCAAGTGCACTCCTCAAGAGTTCGTCCAGTCCACTGCACCTTGACCATCGGAATGGTCTTGCTCCTCAGCCCCTTCTCGCTGCGATCGAGAATCTTGAGTGGTCCGATGGGAGTGTTTAGGTTCTCCCGAACCTCCACATCATCCGGTTGCACCACATGCGAAGGATCCGCAATGTATCTCCGAAGCTGAGACAGGTGAAACACGTCATGGATGTTGGCCATGTTCGGAGGCAAGGCAAGCCGGTAGGCAACTGGTCCTACCCTACCAAGAATCTGGTAAGGCCCAATGAATCGCGGGCTCAGCTTCCTCAATCCGAGTGCCCGTCCAACACCCGTTATAGGTGAAAGTCTCATGAACACGTGCTCACCCTCACTGAACTCCAGTGGACGATGCTTAACATCATAGTAGCTCTTCTGGCGATTCTGCGCCTGCTTCAATTTTTCTCTGATCATCTGGACCTGCTGGGTTGTATCTTGGACAAATTCTAAGCCAAATAACTCTTTATCTCCAACCTCAGACCAACAGGTAGGAGTTCGACACCTCCTACCATACAACGCCTCGTAGGGTGCCATGCCCAGGCTAGCATGGAAACTATTATTGTACGAAAATTCCACCAATGACAGGTACCTATCCCATGTTGAACCCTACTCCAGCGTGCAAGCCCTCAACATGTCCTCCAATGTCTGGATGGTCCGCTCAGTCTGTCCATCAGTCTGAGTGTAACATCCCGCATAATTAGTAAAATACATAAGTACTATATGCTATATGTACATGTGTAGAATTCGGATGTATGGTTTATGTGTAATGGCTTGTGAATTGTTTGATCTTTATTCCTTGGATAAGACTAAGGTAATTAATTAAATTAAATCATAGGAAGTTACATATGTAGACATGTGAATTTAATCTTATGAGTAATGTGAGTATGTATTAGAAGGCATTAGTGTTTGGATGTGGGCTAGTGTGTGTGTGGACTTGTTACTATTGGATTTGTGAATGGATCCTTTTGTGTGTGTGTGGCACATTCATACATAAACAATGGCATATTTCTCCTCAAAACAGTGACGTTTTACAGCAGGAAAACCATGATTTATGCTACTGTTTTAATGCTCAAAAATGTACCATTCATGCCACTGTTTTGATGCATAAACATCACTACTCATGCCACTGTATTGGTGTTCAAGTACTCCTAATTATGCCACTGTTTTGATGATCAACAACCACTAGTTATGCCACTGTTTTAATGCCCAAAAATCCCCAATTATACCACTGTTTCAATGTGCTAATGTTTTCTACTTATGCCACTGTTTTTAAGGATCAAATGCCACTGTATGTCACTGTTTTAAACGTTCAAATACCACTGTTTCTGTTTTAAAAACGTTCACTGTTTCTGCTGTAAGGTGCTACTGTTTTTCTGCTCAGGGCGTCAGCTACCACGTTTGCCTTTCCTGGGTGGTACTTAAGTTCAAAATCGTAGTCCTTCAGAAATTCCATCCACCGACGTTGCCGCATATTCAGCTCCTTCTGATCGAACAAGTACTTCAAACTCTTATGATCGCTGAACACGTCAAACTGCGAACCATACAAGTGGTGCCTCCAGATTTTAAGTGCGAACACTATAGCTGCTAACTCCAAATCGTGCGTAGGATAATTTTCTTCGTGAGGCTTAAGTTGTCGAGATGCGTAAGCTACCGCCATACGATCCTGCATCAACACGCATCCAAGTCCTTTTAGCGACGCATCACAGTATACTTCGAACTTTCGAGTAGGATCCGGAATCGTGAGTACGGGAGCACTTGTCAATCTGCTCTTTAGTTCCAAGAAACATTCTTCACAAGCTTCGGTCCACTCAAAAGGCTTGTCCTTCCGAGTGAGACGGGTAAGAGGTTGCACTATCTGAGAGAAATTCTGGATGAACCTTCGATAGTATCCAGCAAGACCTAAGAAACTTCTTACTTCAGTGACAGTCTTGGGTCGTTCCCAATTCATGACAGCTTCGACTTTGCTGGGGTCCACCGCGATACCTTCTGATGAGATGACATGGCCCAAAAACTGGACCTCTTTAAGCCAAAACTCGCACTTCGACCATTTCACGTACAACTGCTTCTCCTTCAAGATTTGCAAGACAATCCTCAGATGTTCCGCATGCAGCTCTTCATTAGCTAAGTAGATCAGGATATCGTCGATAAGCACAATAACAAACTGATCAAGAAAGGGGCGGAAGATGCGGTTCATGTAATCCATGAATACCGCTGGAGCATTCGCAAGTCCGAATGGGATCACCTGATATTCGTAGTGCCCATAACGAGTCCTAAAAGCGGTTTTCGGAATATCCTCCGGTTTGACCCGGATCTGATGGTATCCCGATCGTAAATCTATCTTGGAAAAGACTCTGGCTCCTCTCAGCTGGTCCATCAAATCGTCGATCCTCGGTAGCGGGTACTTATTCTTCACCGTAACTTTGTTCAGCTGCCGGTAATCTACACATAGACGTAAACTTCCATCCTTCTTCTTAATCAAGATGGCTGGAGCACCCCATGGGGAGGTACTCGCTCTGATACCAATTAGTGTAACGCCCTCCCTTGTATGCATCCAAGAGAGTCGTTCGCTAAGCGGAATTAGAGTCGTTAACGTCACATGAGCTAACAAAGGACCTCATAGCAGTATACAAATCCGTATAAAAATTTTCAGCACTTAAATTCTTTTCATAAAGGTTTTCCAAAATAGCTGCTGTTCATAAAAGTTCAAGCTAACATAAAGATGATTAAGACTACAGTCATCCAAGAGTACCAAAACATTAATCATTACAGTCATCCAAATAAACAAACAGCAATAGTGGTAATCCACGCATCAGCAATCAACAGCAAACATCATGTCTTCATGTGCTTTTATGTCCTCCTGCCATTTAGGAAGGGGATCTTATCACTACCATAGGGGGACTGGCATCGTTTATTCAGACAAGTATTTTTGGATAAGTATTTTCCTAAAGCAATGAGAAGAATGAAGCACACGGAACTGCTATCACTCAGGCAGGTTCTTCAGGACGACACCTGGTAGGGGTCGAGGCAGAGGTCCGCAGTTGCAGGCGCGGCCTGGAAATTTTAAGAGGAGCAATACTGTTGGTCAATGATGCAGAAAATTTTCTGACTTAGGACAGCCACCAAATCTGAACATATCACTCCCCACTCATAATATCGTCCACTATTTTCTGTTCACTGTTTTAAAAGAACAACAATGCATGCTTCAGATGCGGCCAGCAAGGTCATTTTGCTTACAAATGCCCCCAGAACGCTGATCAACAGCCTCCGCAAGCACGGGTGTTCACATTGGATGCAAATGAAGCGCAGAAGTTTCCCAACCTGATCAAAGGTAATGTCACTTTGAATGGTCACCCAATTTCTGTTATCTTTGATTCTGGAGCGTCTGGTTCTTTTATGGCAAAGCATACTACATTGAGAATAGGCATCACCCCAACCCCATTACCTTATGAGTTACACATCAGTCCGCATAGAGGGGATCTGCATTTTCTCCTATACAAAGCTTCATACGGTGCCATCTGAATACTGGAATGGTAACTGTTGTTGTAAGCAAACTCAATCAACGAAAGATAACTATCCCAGCTGCCTCCTAACTCCAAAACGCATGCTCGCAACATGTCCTCTAATGCTTGAATGGTGTGTTCCGTTTGACCATCGGTCTGCGGATGATAAGCAGTACTCAACCTCAATTGGGTCCCTAATGCTCTTTGAAAGGATTCCCAGAACTTAGATGTAAACTTGGGATCACGATCGCTGACAATACTCGTAGGAACTCCATGCAGCTTCACAATCTCCTGCAGATAAATTCTAGCAAGCCTCTCTGTATCATATGTGGTTCTAACACGCAAGAAATGAGCTGACTTCGTTAAACGATCGACAATCACCCAGATAGAATCATATCCTTCTCGCGTCCGAGGAAGTCCAACTACAAAATCCATTGCAATACTGTCCCACTTCCATTCGGGAATCTCCAAAGGTTGAAGGAGTCCCGACGGTTTCTGATGTTCGTACTTCACCTTCTGACAAGTTAAGCACCGAGATACATACTCAGCAATATCACGCTTCATACCCGGCCACCAAAACGAGGTCTTCAAATCATGGTACATCTTCGTGGATCCAGGATGGACTGCGTACTTACCCTTGTGAGCCTCCTGTAAAACTTCTTGCTTCAACTCTACATTCGGCATAATCAGCCGTCCTTGAAATCTCCAAACATCATTCTCATCCTTTACAACATTTTGGTTGCCAACCAAATCACGGACTAACTCTTCATCTTTCTGAGCCTCCTTAATTCTACTGATCAATTCATTCTCCACCTTTATATTTCCCAATCTTATGCTATTCTCTCTCTCGTCTACCGATAAGTTCAAGTCTCGAAAGGCCTCAAACAATTTCAGCTCTTCTATCATCAGACTTGCAGTGTGCAGTGTCTTCCTACTCAGGGCGTCAGCTACCACGTTTGCCTTTCCTGGGTGGTACTTAAGTTCAAAATCGAAGTCCTTCAGAAATTCCATCCACCGACGTTGCCGCATATTCAGCTCCTTCTGATCGAACAAGTACTTCAAACTCTTATGATCGCTGAACACGTCAAACTGCGAACCATACAAGTGGTGCCTCCAGATTTTAAGTGCGAACACTATAGCTGCTAACTCCAAATCGTGCGTAGGATAATTTTCTTCGTGAGGCTTCAGTTGTCGAGATGCGTAAGCTACTGCCATACGGTCCTGCATCAACACGCATCCAAGTCCTTTCAGCGACGCATCGCAGTAAACTTCGAACTTTCGAGTAGGATCCGGAATCGTGAGTACGGGAGCACTCGTTAATCTGCTCTTTAGCTCCAAGAAACATTCTTCGCAGGCTTCAGTCCACTCAAAAGGCTTATCCTTCCGAGTGAGACGAGTAAGAGGTTGCACCATCTGAGAGAAATTCTGGATGAACCTTCGATAATATCCAGCCAGACCTAAGAAACTTCTTACTTCAGTGACAGACTTGGGTCGTTCCCAATTCATAACAGCTTCAACCTTGCTGGGGTCCACCGCGATACCTTCTGATGAGATGACATGGCCCAAAAACTGGACCTCTTTAAGCCAAAACTCGCACTTCGACCATTTCGCGTACAACTGCTTCTCCTTCAAGATTTGCAAGACAATCCTCAGATGTTCCGCGTGAAGCTCTTCATTAGCTGAGTAGATCAGGATATCGTCGATAAGCACAATAACAAACTGATCAAGAAAGGGGCGGAAGATGCGGTTCATGTAATCCATGAATACCGCTGGAGCATTCGCAAGTCCGAATGGGGTCACCTGATATTCGTAGTGCCCATAACGAGTCCTAAAAGCGGTTTTCAGAATATCCTCCGGTTTGACCCGGATCTGATGGTATCCCGATCGTAAGTCTATCTTGGAAAAGACTCTGGCTCCTCTCAGCTGGTCCATCAAATCGTCGATCCTCGGTAGCGGATACTTATTCTTCACCGTTACTTTGTTCAGCTGACGGTAATCTACACACAGACGTAAACTTCCATCCTTCTTCTTAATCAAGATGGCTGGAGCACCCCATGGAGAAGTACTCGGTCTGATGAATTCCTTTGCCAAAAGCTCTTCTATCTGCTTCTTCAACTCGCGATGTTCCAACGGCGCCATACGATACGGGGCAATGGAGATTGGTCCAACTCCAGGAACAAGTTCGATAGAAAATTCTATTTCCCTATGAGGAGGCAAGCGAGGTATTTCATCCGGGAATACCTCCTCGAATTCTCTAACTACAGGTACATTCTGAATTTGATTGTCAACCGAGGTCTCAGCCTCGATCGACAAAAGATACCCTGCCGCTCCCTTGCGGAGCTCTTTTCTAACTAGCAATAAAGAAATGAGAGAGAAAGGTTGAAAATTACCATCTTTCGCATCCAGTGCGACCACCCGTGCTTGCGACAAACTCCGAAGTGATTCTTCCCACACGTAGCACAAACAGTCGCACCCTGCCGTCCAGTTGACGATTGACCAACAGTATTGCTCCTCTTAAAATTTCCAGGCCGCGCCTGCAACTGCGGACCTCTGCCTCGACCCCTACCAGGTGTCGTCCTGAAGAGCCTGCCTGAGTGATAGCAGTTCCGTGTGCTTCATTCTTCTCATTGCTTTAGGAAAATACTTATCCAAAAATACTTGTCTGAATAAACGATGCCAGTTCTTATCACTTCTTTGTGGACGATAAAAAATGTCAATTAGAACTCTCCTATGAACTTAGAACTCTTTCTTTGTGTAGCCATGTAAGTGTGCTTGAATGTCTCCTTGTATATGTGTTGCTTTGGATCCTTGGTTGAGCATGATTAAAGTATAAGTATGGAGTCATTTCATGATGATTTGTATGCATAAAAATCTTATGGTTATGTTTAAGCTTATGCCACTGTTTCTCGTATGGCATGCCCGGAAGCGCAGAAGACTGATTACGCGTCGTACCAGCTGATGGGAGAAGCTTTAACATGGTGGACTGGTGCGAGGGCTCTGCTGAGAGCTCAGGACGTGGAACTAACATGGGCCGTGTTCAGACAAGTATTTCTGGATAAGTATTTTCCTAAAGCAATGAGAAGAATGAAGCACACGGAACTGCTATCACTCAGGCAGGTTCTTCAGGACGACACCTGGTAGGGGTCGAGGCAGAGGTCCGCAGTTGCAGGCGCGGCCTGGAAATTTTAAGAGGAGCAATACTGTTGGTCAATCGTCAACTGGACGGCAGGGTGCGACTGTTTGTGCTACGTGTGGGAAGAATCACTTCGGAGTTTGTCGCAATCACGGGTGGTCGCACTGGATGCGAAAGATGCCTAATGTGACTATTGACTACTGGTATAGAATTGTAACATGATGCTCCATATGCCGTAAAAATATTATGTTCCATTATGATGAAAGGAAACTGCCTAAAATGTGCCTGAGGGCTATATGATTATGAGGTAAAGACGTTATGTGGCAGCATAACGCATATGAAAGGTATATAAGCATGCATCGTACATCATACCGCATTTTTACGCCTTGTGTGTGAAAGCATAGCATGACATACATGTATCAAGATCATATAGGCCTTGTGTAGAATAGTTATGTACAGGATCATGTGTTTGAGCAAGCATCATATAGGCATCCCCAAGGTACCGGGGTATGGGACACTTGGCATCAGTCCGCATAGGCCCACAGTTGGAATCCACATGGAGCTCAGGTGCCAAGGGTATAATTGATTCCACTGTGAAGTGCGCGCACGACGGTGCTAAAAGCGCAAAGGAAAGGCGTTATATACGCAATATATGAATATGATAAAAAGGAAAAGGAACAAGGATATGTTGAAGTGACTGTTTATGATTTTGTGCCTAGTTAGTACTGTTATATTACTGGTTTTGTTGCCACACTACTGGGATTATTCTCACCCCTTCGGGGCTGCTATTTTTCCAAAATGGCAGGAGGACGTAAAAGCATTTGAAGGAGTAATGTTGTGCTGTTGATTGCTGATGCGTGGATTATCACTGTTGCTGTTTGATTGATTGGATGACTGTAATGTTTAATATTTTGGTACTCTTGGATGACTGTAGACCTTATCATCTTATTTTATCTTGAATTTTTATGAACAGCGGCTATTTTGGAAAACGTTGTGAAAGGAATTTTCGAAAGACTTATGTGCTGAAATTTTTACGGTGCACCTTACGGGTGGTGTTTTTATGAACAAACGAACTCTAATTTACTATTATTTTATATGCACGCGAAGCCCCAAACGTGCTCTTTCTAAACCACTTGAAACATTTTTTATCGTCCACAAAGAAGTGATAAGAACTGTTGTAACGCTTTTCGGATTTGTTTACTGCTATGAGAATCTTTGATAGCTCATGTGACGTTAACGACTCTAATTCCGCTTAGCAAACGACTCTCTTGGATGCATAAAATGTTACTAAGGTAAGTATTTTAATTAAATCATAGGAGGGTGCATATGTAGGCATGTGAAATTTATTAAAATCATATGAGTAATTGGAGTGTGGGTTAGAAGGCTTTTATGTTTATTGGACTTGTGTGATTGGGTTCCTTGTGTGTGTGGCCAATGGCCCAAGGATGGCTTTTGGACCTACCTTGTTTTAGCCCAAAGATGTAACCACTTATCCTCCTTAAAGCCTTGTCCAACAAGGCTGCCTTATGCAGCAAGGAACACCACATGGCTAGAGGTATTTCCCACTCATTCATGCGCTATATATATATGAGTATATTGCTAAATTTGGGCAGCTGATCGAGTACGCCAACTTTGACCGGAACATTTATGATGAAGAATGGCAGGTGGAGAAGTTCGAGAGCGGATTGCATCCGGAAATCCGCAAGCTCATCTTAACGACGACTAATCGTACACTTCCGGAACTCATCAACCAGAGTCGTCAGGCAGAAGGAATCATTCTGGAGGCCAAGAACTTGAACAAGCCACACACACAAAAGGATCCATTCACAAATCCAATAGTAACAAGTCCACACACACACTAGCCCACATCCAAACACTAATGCCTTCTAATACATACTCACATTACTCATAAGATTAAATTCACATGTCTACATATGTAACTTCCTATGATTTAATTTAATTAATTACCTTAGTCTTATCCAAGGAATAAAGATCAAACAATTCACAAGCCATTACACATAAACCATACATCCGAATTCTACACATGTACATATAGCATATAGTACTTATGTATTTTACTAATTATGCGGGATGTTACACTGAGGGTGATAGGGTGTACTCAGTCTCAACTGTGTACCAAAAGCCTCCTGCAGCGCCTTCCAGAACCGAGATGTGAACTTTGGATCCCTATAACTAATGATACTCTCGGGCACCCCGTGAAGTGTTGCGAACTCGGCAAGTATACCGATCGTTCCAAGTAATAAAAGTGATAAGTAGAGTATATCGTCTCCACAGGGATTGTAGACCAAGTACTACAATAACCAGTCCCCTTAAGTTGAATAAATCCAAATGGGTGTGACAAATATTATTGATTAATGAGAAAAATAAAACTAAAAGTACAAACGTATTTTTGGGTTTTTCTTGAGAAAGAGATGAAGAGAGATTGAATTATAAGAAATGTAAAAAATAATTGAGAAAATATTGCAGTAAGAGTACAAACACCTTTCCGATCCCCACCTTGTAATCTGAATCAACGTTTACATTCGATTTACCCATTGATCAAACGATTCACCATATTTTATTTGATTGGTTAAACCCTAATCCCTTAGTGATCTTAACCTTATTAACCCTATTAGAACCCTAATCCCTTAGTAATTCCTTTTTAGGTTAAACGTATAACTCGGTGAATCTTTCACGTTTGCGGTTCATGTAGCCTATCCCTAGTGCATACATGAAGAGTTACTTTCCTTCTTGTCAGGAATTAGGATCCCAATATCCCTATTGCGAACCCTAACCCTCGCAATCCCATTAGAATGATCAGATCTAAAAGAATTATAGATGAAGAGCAAAGGAAAATAAATGCAATCAGATAAATAAACATAAACTGATCCAAATTACAAGGGGTTCACATCAAGGGTTTGTGACCCTTACCACAATAAAAGTAGATCTAGCCAACCATAGTCATGACTGATCTACAAAAATAAAACATAAAACAAAAAGAAAAAGAAGAAGAAGAAAAACTAGAAGAACATGAAGATCATGAAGAACACGAAGAACTTCGAAGAACTCGAAGAACTCCGGATTCTCCTCTGAACACCAGACTTTTTCTCTTCGGAATGGGATTCTCAATCGTGTGGCTTTCCTCTGAAGATTGAATGTGAGGAATGGAGTCCTTGAATGTGTGGAGAGGGCTCCTTAAAATAGCCAGCCATCTTTTCCATTTGCCAAAATTTCCCCTCTGATTTAAAAAAAATAAATGAATAATTAATTACAACTTATTACGTAACGTATAACAGAATAATTAAATAAAAATTATTACGTAATGTATAACAAAAATATTAAATTAAAACAGATTTGAATTCAAATTTTGAATTCAACAATGGCGTGATCCTCTGGCGCCTTGTTCGGTCTCTCGCGTGGTCTTCCCTTCCTTGTTTTTCAAATTTTGAATCTCTTAACTTATAAAAATATAGAATAATCAGTGAAAGTGTGTCTGAACATGGATTATTAATAATTCATCAAAAATAATAACCTTTATTACTGAATTATTGTCAAATCCTTATTCTTTTCACTCTGAAATATCTATATGTTGAAGGCATATCAAACAATTCCCAGATTTAGATATTGTTGTCCCCAGCAATAAATAAGATCAAACATTAGGCAACAATGATAAGCCCTGTGAGAAGAATGTATGTCACTAATGCATTTTCCTACATTGAAGAGATTCAAAGTCATAATGCTATGCATGAATGAATTCAAAGTTGAGAATTTCAGTAATCAATTTCTGCAGAAGGGATTAGAATCTTGCTTGATCACTCCTTACCAAGATAATCACTGCACTTTTCACTCCTGTATATTGGGTTTAAACTCTCAATCCATCAGTGCAATAAGACTACCATAGGCTTGATCCTATTCTCAAGTTCCTAAGAATGAGGAATATGTAACACATGCACAATTAGATCCAAAGGTCTTTGCAAGGTTGTAACTTGGCTTAGGCTAAGGTAGGAATATTTGGGAAAGTGGGTAATTTTTACTATATGAGATTGAAACACTACTAGTTGTTCATGCACAGACACAATTTCACTTAGTCTTTCCCTTTCTATTCATACTTTTCTTTTTCTTCTTTCTTCCTGACCTTTTCATGCTTTTTCCGTTGCTATGGAACTTTTCATTTTGTTCTTTTTCTCTTTGGTCTCAGCTTTTGTTTTTGCCATCACTTTAACTTCTGTGAACTTTTTCCTTGAATTTTCTATAATCAGTGCTTCAATCTCATTCAAGGTATGTCAATAGGAAAAGAAGTCAAGTGTCTTATGGTTGAATTTAATAAAAAAACAATAGGCTAAGGCTCAAAGGGGCTAGCAATGGAAATTTCTCAGGACAGCTATTTGGCCAAGTAGTTAACAAGAAAGAACTGCCTTTATCATTTCAGATCATGCATGCATTACAGAGACACAAATCAAGTTCTAGAGTATTATCACAGTGAGGTCTCTCTACAAAGAAATTTTTTTGTATAGGCTCAAACCTCACGGCTGTGCAATCAAACTAGAATCTAAATTCCCTTTATCATCACATATTAACTGTAACTCTCAACAAAGAATTCAATCAAACGAGCAATAATAAGTCTTATTCTTCAATGCATTACTCATATATTTATTCATTATGACTTCTCACACAGTATCCTATATGCTCTCTAAGATTTAATCATCTTATTGCATGAGTAGCTAAAACAGATAACACAAATCCAGGTATGTTGCTAAGAGAATATCAAAACAGAAATAACAGAAGAAATTAAGACAGATAGGTTTAGAAATCTCCCTTGATTCAGAAAATCTTTCTGTTAGAGGTCTTTTCATTTTGGCTCTTCTGTACCTAATATGGTGCGCCCAATTCCCAGATTTAGAAAATTGTTGTCCCCAACAATAATCAAATCTCAAGATGGACGAAAAACATGAGCCCACCATTCCCAAATTTGATTCCAGCCATATCCGCACTCTTCTGAGAATATTTTAATTTTTTTTTTGAATTTTGAAAATAAATTCACATTGGGTTGCCTCCCAATGAGCGCTTGTTTAACGTCACGAGCCTTACGGGGACTCTTTGCACTCATGGTGGTTGGAAGCATGCTACCAATGATGACCCAGTCTTCTTGATCCAATGTTGTGTCTTTCCAGGATCATATGTATGTAGGTGAGAAGGAAGTTTCTCAGGAATTTTAAATTTGGTTTTCACAAGTTTTTCCTTACTCTTGTGCTTTTCCATCTTAACCTTTGGCTTGCTTTGTTCATGCCACTGATGGACTTTCTTCTTGCTCCCTTCCTCAACCTTAGACAAATCTTTATTGATGATTACCGGGTATTGCTCTTCATCTCCAAAGAATGCACATGTCAGAGTATCAGGTAACTCCTTTGATTATATTTTTGGTGCCACTGTAACTAGATCATTTTCTTTTTTTTTCGAGAACCTCAAAAACAACTTCTAGCTCTTCCTGTGGAGTAGCTTCATCTTGAGCTTTCAACTCATCTTCAAGCTCTTGAAGCTCACTTTTCTATTCCAAAACCACCTCTTCAAATACATCCAATCTGAAACAATCACTCTCATCAGATGAAGTTTTCATAGCATCGAAAACATTGATGGTGATTTTCTCTTCATTCATCCTCAACTCGAGCTTTCCTTGTTCTACATCAATCATAGCTCGAGCTGTGGCCAAGAATGGTCTACCCAACATAAGAGGTATTTCACTTTCCTCCTCCATGTCTAACACAATGAAATCAACAGGGAACGATCAGCAAGCTGTAGAGAGACCATAGTTGGCTTCAATTCAGTAATCCCCAACGACTTACACATCGACAATGGCATCAAATTGATGCTTGCTCCAAGATCGCAAAGTGCCCGGCCAACATTGGTGTTGCCTATCGCAGTTGGGATGTTGAAACTCCCAGGATCTCGAAGCTTTGGTGGAAACTTCTTTGTTATAATGGCACTGCACTCTTCAGTAAGTGCTACCGTCTCACACTCCTACAACTTATGCTTTTTAGACAATAAATCTTTCATGAATTTAGCATAGTTAGGCATACTTGCTAAAGCCTCAGCAAAAGGAATGTTAATATGCAACTTTTTAATTATTTCGAAAAACCTAGCATATTGTTGCTTCTGTGCCTGTTGCTTGAGCTTCATCGGATAAGGAGGTTTCTCAAAACAAGAAAAATCCATTGGTGGCTTTGGAGCCTCAACAGCTTTCTCCTTTTCCTCCTCTTTGTCTTGCTTTGCAGGTTCAATGATCGGCTTGTCAACTTTCTTTTTCTGAACCTCCTTTGACTTCTCTTGAGGCGAAATCACAACCCCGCTTCTGGTGACTATTGAATTGCAATATTCTTTCGGATTCACTTCAGTATCACCAGGAAACTGCCCTTGAGTTCTTTCCGCTAATTGCCTGGACAACTGGCCTATCCGAGTCTCCAAATTCCGAATAGAGGCATCTTGATTCTTGTGATAGGCCCTGGTTTCCTTCATGAAAGCACTTGTACTTTCCATATGAGCATTTGTAGTCTTCGAAAGCTACAACATAGCTTTCTCTAGTCAGATGGCTCCTTTTGTGGAAGAGGAGGAGGTTGTAGGAAATTATTGGATTTATAATCCAAACCTCCCCCTTGATTCCTCCTCTGACAATTGTTTCCTTGGCCACTATTCTGGTTCCTCTGATAACCTTGAGTGTTTTGTGGTGGCCTTGGATCATACCACACTCCATTAACTTGGAATGTCTCAGTGTAACATCCCACATAAATATTTAGGAAAATATATAAAATATATTAGAAGGCATAAGTATGCATGTGTGAAAATTAGAGTTTTATGTAATTATTTATTTGAATTCGAATTGCGTGGTTACTAGTGTAAAATTAATATTGAGTTAGGAAAATTATTAGAATTATAATTTTAGGTGAGAAATTATTTTATGCATGTAGGAATAATTATGTAGTAACATATAAAAAGAATTAAAAATAATTGGGCCTGAGGACTTAGAATTTTTGGGCTAGTACCCAAGTTAGTGTCACTTGGGCTTGTGCATATTTCTAAATTGCTTATGTTTGTTGGGCTGAAGCTTTAGGCCTTTTGTAGCCCACTTGATGCAGCCCAAACCCATTAGAATACTATCCTAAAGTCATCTTAAGTAACTCCACAAGTCAACCTCTTATTGGCTAGAAACCTCCACATGGCATAGTCTTTCTTCTTCCTTCATTTGTGCGCACATGGCCTTCAAAAAATCTGCACATGGACTATTTGTTATTCATTTTGGTCAGCCTCACTTCGTTCCCTTGTCCCATACGTATTGCACATGCAAGAAGGTAAGATAGTTGCTTGTTGCACCTTCCAAATCTTGTAAGACATGCACCCAATGAAGACCTTGTGGGCAGCTTGCATGTCTTGTGTGTGGGCAGAAAATTCTGCACCACTTTGACCCCTCTTGTGCGCACAAAAAGTGTGAGGATTCAGCCTTGTATTATGCCATTGTGGAATGGCTTTAAAATAGCCCACAACTCCTCACTTGTCTCCTCATTCTTTCCACTCCTTTGCAGGAAGATAGGCTGCACCCAAACCCCTCACTTCTTCCTCTCTTAGGCACTAACTACGTTGTAGTTTAGGCACCCAAAACAGAAACCAAAATCTGCACCCATGCCTTCCTCCTTCCCCTTCAAACCGTGAGTGTGTGTACGGAATAACATTCAGAAAAAAAAACTGCACATCATCCTCTCCTTTTCATTGTTGAAGCTATGACCTTAGGCATCAAGTGTAGTGCAAGCATCCCTCTCATTTTTCCTCATTGTCCAGCCAAGCTCCTCCATCCAAAGATTCTGCCCAAGTTGTCTCCCACCTCACTTATGCGCATAAGACATCCTCTAGCAAGGTGAACTTGTTGTTTGGTGAAACTAGAAAGTGTGGTGTGTGCTCCTTGATCATTTAGTGTGTACTACAAGAGGTAAGCATGGATCTTAGACCTTCTTCCTTATTGTGTAACCATGTTTATGCTTGAGATGACATGTAATTTGTCTTGTGAACTCTCCTCATGATTCTGCCATGTCTTGTTGTAGACCCTAGAATGAGCATGATAAAAATATTATGGTGGAGCTTGTATGCCTTCATTATTGTATGAATCATTCTATGATAAATAGCATACTTTAAGCCTTTGTAGCACACATTGCATGAAATAATGAGGTTATGGAATAAAGTCTCCTTGTTATGATTGTTTTGATGCTAAAAAAATGCCACTGTTTCTGTATAAAATTGTCACTGTTATGATGCTAAAAATGCCACTGTTTCTGTTTGAAATTGTCACTGTTTGATGCTAAAAAAATGCCACTGTTTCTGTTTAAAAATGTCACTGCTTTGATGCTAAAATATGCCACAGTTTCTGTTTAAGAATGCTGCTGTAAACGTTACTGTTTCTGTTTAAAAAACCTCACTATATGTTGTTCACTACTGCTGTAAAATGCTACTGTTTTTGCTGCTGTAGACGTTACTGTTTCTGTTTAAAAAATGTCACTGTATGTTGTTCACTGCTGCTGTAAAATGCTACTGATTTTACTGCTGTAAACGTTACTGTGTCTGCTGTAAAACGTCACTGTTTCTGCTCACTGTTTTTAAGAAAAACGTTGTTGTTTTCTGCTCACTATTTTGCTGTAAAACGTTGCTGTTTTGCTCACGGTTTCTGCTGTAAAATGTTGCTGTTTTGCTCACTGTTTTTGCTGTATAACGTTGCTATTTTGCTCACTGTTTTTGCTGTAAAACATTGCTGTTTTGCTCACTGTTTCTGCTGTAAAACGTTGTCATTTTGCTTACTATTTTGTTGTAAAACGTTGCTGTTTTTGTTCACTGTTTTTCCTTAAAATGATGTTGTAAAATGATTTATTGTAATTGATTTAGGTGCGCATAAGCAATGAGAAACGTAGCATATTTCGCTGCTGTTTGGTAATTATTTAAGGCACGCAAGGTAAGTGTTAGGCGATATTACCTAATGTGACTATTGACTAGTGTATGAAGTTGAAACATGATGCTCCATACTCCGTAAAATTATTATGTTCCTTATGATGTAAGTATTCTGCCATGAATATGCCTTGACGGCAATGTGATTATGAGGTAAAGTTGTTATGTGGCAGCATAACGTATATGAAAAGTATATAAGCATGTATCTTACATCATACCGCATTTATTTTTACGCTTTGTGTGTGATAGCATAGCATGGCATGCATGTACCAAAATTCATATAGCCTTGCAATTTTAGAATAGTTATATACAGGACCATGTCTTTGAGCACGCATCATATAGGCATCCCTCCGGTACCAGGGTATGGGACACTTGGCATCACTCCGCGTAGGCCACAGTTGGAATCCACCAATGAAGGGTGCCGATTATGGGATATCCACTGTGTATTGCGCGCACGACGGTGCTAAGAGCGCAAAAAGGAAGGCGTTATATACACAATATATATATATATATATATATATATATGATGAAAAGGAAAAGGACAAGGACAAGGAACAAGATATGTTGAAGTGACTGTTTATGATTTTGTGCCTAGTTTAATACTGTTACGTTATTGGTTTTGTTGCCACTTTACTGGGATTATTCTCACCCCTTTGGGGCTGCTATTTTCATAAATGGCAGGAGGACGTAAGAGCATTTGAAGGCGTGATGTTTGCTGTTACATGCTGATGCTTGGACTTTTGTTGTTGCTGTTTAATTGTTGGATGACTGTAATGCTTATTATTTTGGAGCACTTGGATGACTGTAGACATTATTATCTTCCATTTTGTTTTAGTCCTTCATGAACAGCGGCTGTTTTGGAAAAATCAGAAAACATTTTGCGAAAAGGATTTTTGAACGTTTTATTAAGTGCTGAATTTTAACAGTTTTACGAGCACCTTACGGGTTATGTTTCAAGGTGCAAACGAGCTCTGATTTACTATTATTCTATATGCACGCGAAGCCCCCAACGTGCTCTTTTTAAATCACAAGGAATATTTTTTTAACTCATCCGAACAGAATTTATACGAATTTTAAAATGCATTACGGTTTTGCTTTTGGAATAAAAATTTTTAGTAGCTAAAGTGTCGTTAAAGACTCTAATTCCGCTTAGCAAACGACTCTCTTGGATGCATACAAGGGAGGGCATTACACTAATTGGTATCATAGCAGTTTGATCCATGGTTTTGCTTGTTGATTGATTGAATTGATTGTTGATTGTGCTTATTTGCTGATTTGCTTAAGTGCAATTGACTTTTTAAGTGTTCTATAGTCTATGTATGATAATATGTTGAATTGTTTGAAATGTATTAACTATTGTAGTTAGATTGTTAAGATGATTCTGTGATAAGGCACGGATGCATAGTTAACTTATCCGAATTGAACTCGAGTACCTACTTGGGACTGCTGCCATAAATAACTTGCAGTGAGCCTGATCAACTCATTTCATGATATTGTGAGTGCAGAATCATGGCCGGTAACCGCGGTTCAACTCGGGGAAGGCCTAGCAATGCAGAAGAGGATCTTATCACTACCATTGGGGGACTGGCAACATTTGTCCAGAATATGAGCCAAGAATGGCGAGAACATAAGCAACAGAACCAGGATCAACCCCCACCGCATGACAATGCAGAAGAAATTGCCCAACGGAGGTTGAAAGACTTCCGCAACTTTCAACCACCTACCTTTGAGGGTGAAGACAACCCTGAGGCTGCAGCGAGGTGGTTGCAGATGATCGAGCACATATTCGAACGTATGGCATGCCCGGAGGCCTAGAAGACCGATTATGCATCGTACCAGCTGATGGTAGAAGCTCTAACCTGGTGGACCGGTGCGAGGGCTCTGTTGAGAGCTCAGGACGTTTAACTGACGTGGGCCGTGTTCAGACGAGTTTTTCTAGACAAGTATTTTCCAAAAGCTATGAGAAGAATGAAGCACACCGAACTGCTGTCACTCAGGCAGGAGAACATGACGGTCAATGAGTACATTGCAAAATTTGGGCAACTGATGGAGTACGCCAACTTTGACCGGAATATTTATGACGAGGAATGGCAGGTGGAGAAATTCGAAAGCGGATTACATCCAGAAATCCGTAAGCTCATATTGACGACTGCAAATCGTACACTTCCGGAGCTAATCAATCAGAGTCGACAGGCAGAAGGAATCATCAATGAGGCCAAGAATCTGAATAAGCAACCAACACAATCCCAAGGAGGAAACAAAGCAGGCCGATTTTTAAGGAAGGCCCCTGGTATGGGTCAAGGCAAAGGTCCGCAGTTGCAAGCGCGGACTGGAAATTTCAAGAGAAACAATGCTTTTGGTCAATCGTGAACTGGACGTCAGGGTGCAAATGCTTGTGTTACATGTGGTAAAAACCACGCTGGAGTCTGTCGCAAGGGAAGCAATGCATGTTTCAGGTGTGGCCAATAAGGACATTTTGCTTACGAATGCCCTCAGAACGCTAATCAACAGCCTACGCAAGCACGGGTGTTCACACTGGATGCGAATGAAGCTCAGAAGTATCCCAACCTAATCAAAGGTAATGTCACTTTAAATGGTCACCTAATTTCTATTATTTTTGATTCTGGAGCATCTGGCTCTTTTATGGCAAAGCACACTGCTATGAGAATAGGCATTACCCCAACCCCGTTACCTTATGAGTTACACATCAGTACCCCTACTGGAGGATCATGCACAGCCTCAGAAATCTGCAGAGGTGTTATTTTGCAATTTGAAGGGAATACTTATACAGTAAACTTGGTGGTCCTACCGGTATTCAATTTTGATGTGATTATCGGTATGGACTGGTGGACGGAAAACGGGATAATGTTGGACTGTCGAGCGGGGAAAGTCATTGTTCCTGCGAAAGATGGTAATTTTCAACCCTTCTCTCTCATTTCTTTATTACAAGTTAGAAAAGAGCTCCTCAAGGGAGCAGCAGGGTAGCTATTGTCGATCGTGGCTGAGACTTCGGTTGACAATCAAATTCAGAATATACCTGTAGTTAGTGAATTCGAGGAGGTATTCCCGGATGAAATACCTCGATTGCCTCCTCATAGGGAAATAGAATTTTCCATCGAACTTGTTCCCGGAGTTGGACCAATCTCCATTGCTCTGTATCGTATGGCACCTTTGGAGCTTCGAGAATTGAAGAAGCAGATAGAAGAACTATTGGCAAAGGAATTCATCAGACCTAGTACCTCTCCATGGGGTGCTCCAGCCATTTTGATTAAGAAGAAGGATGGTAGTCTACGTCTGTGTGTAGATTACCGTCAACTGAACAAAGTTACAGTGACGAATAAGTATCCGCTACCAAGGATCGATGATTTGATGGACCAACTGAGAGGAGCCAGAGTCTTTTCCAAGATAGATTTACGATTGGGATACCATCAAATCCGGGTCAAACCGGATGATATTCCGAAAATAGCTTTTAGAACTCGTTATGGGCACTACGAATATCAGGTGATTCCATTCGGACTCACGAATGCTCCAGCGGTATTTATGGATTACATAAACCGCATCTTCCGCCCATTTCTTGATCAGTTTGTTATTGTGTTTATCGATTGCATCCCGATTTACTCTGCCAACGAAGAGCTGCATGAGGAACATTTGAGGATTGTTTTGCATATCTTGTAGGAGAAGCAGTTGTACGCGAAGTGGTCGAAATGTGAGTTTTGGCTTAAAGAAGTCCAGTTTCTGGGCCATATCATTTCAACAGAAGGTATTGCTGTGGATCCCAGCAAGGTTGAAGCTGTCATGAATTGGGAACGACCCAAGACTATCAGTGAAGTAAGGAGTTTCTTAGGTCTTGCTGGATATTATCGAAGGTTTATTCAGAATTTCTCTCAGTTAGTACAACCTCTTACCCGTCTCACTCGGAAGGATAAGCCTTTTGAGTGGACTGTGAAAGTAAACTGGCCTTTGAAGGCCGACGCATGTAAGGTGTAAAAACAAAATTTTTACTACGGAACATACATGCACACATAGGTTCATGCTTTAAGACAGCATGATGTTACCTTGTTTTTGGCTTGATCAGTCAGTGAGATCAAATGTCAGGCTTGAAGGGTTCAAACCCACTAATGGTGATCCACACCACCATTCATCAATGATGCAAGAACACCTTCTTGAAAGCCACCAGATGAACATCACAGTGAGGCTTGATATGCGCACAAGCTATGAAGCACCGACACTTCAAAAACCCTGACGTGTCGTGTCCGACACTTCCCGACACTCTCGGACACTCCGACACTCCCCGACACTCCAACTCGCATTATAGAAATTCAAAAAAAGGTTCAAATGTTGATTTGCGTTGAGTTTTTAGTTCCAACTATTAGATTCGTTGGATTACGATTATCATTTTATTGAGTTTAATATAAATATTTGGGATATGTTATGTTTCTTTGCAAAATTTATGAATATTATAGGTTTAGATTCATTTTTTTGTTAAATTATTGAATATTAAATATAATATATACTACATAAATTAAAAATATTATTTAATATCAAAACGTGTCCTAACGTGTCGAAATCTAACATTTTTTAGAATTAACGCGTCGGAGTGTCGTGTCGTATCGTGTCACGTGTCTCGTGTCGGTATCGGTGCTACATAGCGCACAAGTGGTGAAGGTGGAGGCTAGGTATTCTGTTTGGAAATGTGTAGTGAACTACCCTACAGAATGGTGCATCAGATGAAGGAGAGTTGGCTAGCTTTTCTTGACAAAACCCTAAGGTGAGGAACCACTGTTATATGCGCACACCTTGATGAGAGGAGGAGAGAATTAATTCATTCAAAATGAATAACCAACTTTCAAACTTATTTGAAACTTGCGCATGGAACAGGGGAGGATAAGGTGGAGCTGTTGCAAAACCAATTTTGCCAACAACCTCCAATCTTATCCTCATGAAATTAAGTTCAAAATAATTTAAACTTAAATTCATAAACTATCATATAGTATACTTTTCATGCGCATAATTCAGCCCTAAAAGGAGTCCAAATATATTGAGTAGTTGCATTCAAAATTTGAATCAACTCACCCACTGATTCCCTCAACCACCAAATCTGAATGAAGCTTTGTTTTAAGTGATAAGATGACATTCTTATCACTCAAATTTGCGCCCCAAACAGCCTAAGGATGTGCTCCAAAGATGCTTCTTGATCCAAGGAATATGTTCCAATAAGATGTTGTCTTATCCTTTTGTTATGAAACAACTTTTCAAAGCCAATTCAAATTCGAATTCAAACACTTGAATTCAAATGTTCAAACATTCAAATTTGAAATTCAAAATTCAAAATTTCAAATTTCAAATTCAAAATTTGAATTTCAAAATTCAAATTCCAAATTCAAATTTCAAAATTCAAATTTCAAATTTCAAATTTCAAATTCCAAATTCGAATTTCAAAATTCAAATTCCAAATTCAAATTTCAAAATTTAAATTTCAAATTCAAAATTCAAAATTAAAATATTTGATTATTAATTTAACTAATTAAATTAATTAGTAATGGCTTGGACTATCCAAACCCATTACTAAGCTCCATGCACCACCCACCCATTTAGGTGGGCTTCCAAACAGCTTCTTGGGCTAACAACCATTATTAGGCCCAATACCTTTAAAGCTAGTCCATCATGACTACAAGGTGTTAGTGTGTGACCTATTAGGTCCAACTTAGCTTCTAACATAATTGGGTTTGGGTCCAACAAGCCCACAACCTAATTAATGACAACACAGAGCACTAGGAATGCTTTGTTGCCCCAGAACTAGTCAGATTAATGACTTGATCATCCTATTGCATATATTTGGTTACCGTATGTATTTCCCTTCGTCTCGGTTATCTTCCCATTAACCTAGGGTAAGGAAATGTATCAACCCCTGCGGTTTAGGGTAAGCTTTATTCGAAATAGGGAATCTTCAATTTACTGACTCTAAAGGCAGATCATCTCATGATCTCTTTTACTATGCATAGATTCCCGAGTCCCTATAAATGTCATCTCGATTTCTCCGGTTTACAGATAACCTAATCTCTCACAAAGATTTGACGAATTCCTTCAGCTTATTACCCTAGCCCTGTGCCCTTTAAGGACACGCCCAACAGTATACCTATGAGTCTCCATGTTTCAGGCAGACGAGGCATACAATCAAAACATGCCTTCAAGAGCACAGTCTAGGTAATAACTTCTGGTCTAAGGAAAGACATACCCAAACATAAAGAGATTACTCTAATGACACTATCTGTGAGATTTCCTCATAGAGTCTCTTTTTGGGTCTGTTCAGTGCGAGCTATACTCTTATAGGTCCACCCACGACTTTAGCTAAGATATCTTCATATCTGCAGCTCATGAGGTCTTTACCTTGTATCCATATACAAGTAGATAAGTCGTACTAGTCTTACCCGAGATCACTGATCCCCAAACTCAGTGTCTCTAGACTAGGAACATATAATTAGGAATAGACATACAATATCCTTGAATCCTCATGATCGTGATCTCATCACAGATACTCAAGAGATACCTGTTCTATTCCAAGGGGTTTATCCAGTTCGTTCATATAATATTAACAGTAATATCGAGACACAATATGAAACTGAATAAATTGTGCTTTCATTTATTTGCGACAAACAAAGTTCTACATCTAGTGTCCTTTATTTAATCAAAAGATTATCTCTAGGACACCCATATACTAACAAGCTCCCACTTGGCCTAGAGCCATTCAGACCTAAGTCGTATACCCAAAGCCTCATAATCACTATTATGTTTTCTCTGAGAAACAGCCTTTGTCAGAGAATCGGCCAGGTTATCGTCTGTGGGAATATAATCCTTCTTTACATCCATTCTATCATTGATTACTCTAATCAGGTGATATTTGCGGAGCACGTGTTTAGATTTTTGATGAAACCTAGGTTCCATTGACTGCGTAATGGCTCTAGTGTTGTCGCAAAGCAACTGTATGGGCACATCCACGCTTAGAACCACCCTTAGTTCAGTAATGAAATTCCTTGATCCACACGGCCTCCTAAGCCACTTCTGAAGCAGCTATGTATTCAGCTTCTGTCATTAAATCTGCTTTAGTATCCTGCTTGGAACTCTTCCAATATACTACCCCACCATTTAAGGTGAATACGAACACTGATTGTGACTTACAGTCATCTTTGTCACTTTGAAAGCTAGCTTCAGTGAACCCTTTCACTGTTAGCTCATTATCCCCACCATAGACCAGAAACGCATCCTTAGTTCTTCTTAAGTATTTAAGGATGGTTTTGACTGCTGTCCAGTGACCCTTTCTAGGGTCCGACTGGTATCTGCTCGTAATGCTTAAAGCATATGAGACATCTGGTCTCGTACATATCATGGCATACATGATGGATCCAATAGCCGAAGCGTATGGAATTCCACTCATGCTATCCTTCTCAGGCTGTGACTTAGGACACATAGCCCTTGACAGGTGTACCCCATGACTGACAGGAAGAAAACCCCTTTTCGACCCTTCCATGCTAAACCTCTTTAGCATCTTGTCAACGTACGTGGATTGAGATAAACCCACCAGCCTCTTGGATCTATCTCTATAGATCTTTATACCAAGTATAAAGGCTGCCGCTCCCAAATCCTTCATGGTGAAGTTTTCTGAAAGCCACTCTTTCATTATTTTTAATGTGGGGATGTCATTTCCTATTAGCAATATGTCATCTACATAAAGAACTAGGAAGACGACATTACTCCCACTAACCTTCCTATAAACACAAGGTTCATCCTCATTCTTGATAAAACCGTTACTCTTAACGACTTCATCAAAACGTATATTCCAATTCCTTGATGCTTGCTTTAGCCCATATATTGACCTTTGTAGTTTGCATACCATATGCTCCTGATCTTTGATTTCAAAGCCTTCAGGTTGTGTCATGTACACTTCCTCCTTCAAGAACCCATTCAAGAAGACGGTCTTGACATCCATTTACCAAACTTCATAGTCGTGGTATGCTGCTATTGCAAGCATGATGCTAATAGATTTGATCATGGCAATAGGTGAGAAAGTTTCATCATAGTCAACTCCTTGTCTTTGACGATACCCTTTCGCCACCAACCTAGCTTTGTAGGTCTGAACGTTGCCATCTGCATCAGTCTTTCTTTTAAAGACCCATTTATTACCGGTAGGAACTATTCCTTGCGGTTTAGGAACCAAGGTCCATACCTTGTTCTGATACATCAAACCCATTTCAGATTCCATGGCTTCAAGCCATCTTGAGGAGTCAACATCTTTGACCGCCTCCTCGTAGTTACTTGGTTCATCATCCTCAATAGTTTGCTGATTCTCAATCACAAACCCGTACCTCTCAGGTGGATGGATGACCCTCGTAGATCTACGGAGTTGTGTGTTTACTTCTCCATTGGAGAACGTCGCCTGCGGAGCAGACTCGGGTTCCTCAATCTGTTCTTGTGGATCTTGCACTTCTTCAAGATCAATCTTACTCCCACTGCCTCCTTGAGAGATCAAATCCTTCTCAAGGAACTCAGCATCCTTGGAGTAAAACCAGTATCCCTTAGAACCTCGGAATACCTCACAAATAGACATTTAGTACTCACAGCACTAAGCTTGTCTGATGCCAACGCTTTGACATAAGCTGGCGATCCCCATACCCTGAGGTAACTCAGGTTGGGTCTCTTACCATTCTATATCTTATATGGTGTGGTATGAATAGATTTAGAAGGTACCCTATTTAGAAAGTTTGCCGCTGTGTCTAAGGCATATCCCCAAAACGATTTTGGAAGTTGAGTCTCACTCATCATAGACCTAACCATGTCTAACACAGTCTTGTTTCTCCTGACACCGTTTTGGTGTGGTGTGTTAAGTGCAGTAAACTACGAGAGAATTCTATTTTCTCTCTAATAATCCTGAAACTCATGGCTCAAATATTCACCATCACGATCTGATCGCAATGACTTAACCATCTTGCCACGTCGTTTCTCTACTTTATCAGTAAATGAAATAGGAGTTTCCTCCTCTAGCCACAATATACATTGGGCCACATAAATCGCAATGAATGAGTTCTAATAACTCACTAGCCCTATGAATCTCAAGCCTTTTGGGCATTGACGAATCATTTTCCCACCTAGACAAGATTTATAATGTCCATAGGATTCCAAATCCTTAGAGTCCATGTATCCATCTCTATGAATCCTAGACAATCTTGTTTCATTTATGTGCCTTATCTATAGTGCCAAAGATAGGATTGATTATCTATCCTAGGTCATTTCACATCTTCATTGAGCACTTTAGTTCCCATTTTCAAAACATACAAGCCATTAATTAAAGAAGCGTACCAAAACAATATCATTCAAAATGATAAAAAATGTACCATCCTTAATAGTTAAAGCAAAACCATCTTGTTCTAAACAAGAAATAATATTTTCAGAAATGCCGGGAACATAAAGACAATTATTCAAATGCAATAAGGTGCCCATAGGCTAATGAGATCGGTATCCCCACCAGAATGAGCAACAACTCTTGCTTCATCACCTGCACGGGGTCCACCTCGTTCTTCTCCAATCTTCTAGGCTTCAAAGCACCTGCAACACATTGCAGATAACAAGAACCGTAACCGGTATCCAATACCTTATAAAGTCGGATTAGCATAAGAATAATTTATCTCAATCATGTGAATACCTGAGGTTGAAGCATCACCATGCTCCTTCACACTCTTTAGGTAGTCTGGACAATTCCTTTTCCAATGGCCATTTTTGCCACAATGGAAGCACACAACATCGCTTTTGTCCTTGGGTGCTCCCTTACCTTTCTTTTTGCCCTTTTTCTTATTGGGTTTTCCTTTGGGCTTAAGGGAGTTGCCTTTTGCAGGCTCCTTGCCCTTACCCATGGCCATTTCAGGCCCACTAATCATAAGAGCTTGTGTCTCATCCTTCTTGATAGACATTTCAGCAGTCGTTAACATCCTTAACAACTCTGGCAAGCTCACAAGCATCCCATGCATGTTGTAATCCATTATGAATTCACTGAAAGAATGAGGAAGTGATGATAGAACTAAGTCATTAATTAATTCAGCATCCATTGTGAACGCTAGACCCTCTAGCTTCTCAATGAGTGCCATCATCTTCAGTACATAGCGGTTAAAACACATGCCTTCAGTCATCTTGCACAGGAACAATTCCCTAAAGGTCTCATACCTCTCATGTCTGCCTTTAATATCATACAACTCCTTGAGATGCATGATAATAGAGGGGGCATCCATATGCTCGTGTTGTTTACGCAGTTCAGGCGATATGGATACCAGCATGATGCAACAAGCCAACACATTATCATCCATGTGTTGCTTGTGGGTCTCGAAATCAAATTCCGTGAACCCATCTTCCCCTTCCTTAGGCGCAATAGGCAAAGCAATGTCAAGGACATAAGCTATCTTTTCGGTCTTAAGAACAATTCTTAAGTTCCGATACCAGTCCATAAAATTTGAACCGGTCAGTTCATTCGTACCGAGAATTGAATGCAGTGACAGTTGATTAGTCATACTAAAAGCTGAAAAAGATGTAAATATGATTTCAGTTAATATACGGTTATGTAGTTTAAAGCAAATTATTAAAGACTTTAAATAATTTGCCCCTCCCACTATTTTATCTAAGTCAATGACCCTTCCTATTTGACTTAGGGTTAATCTACTTTAGATTTTACCTTAGTGGGATTAGAAGTGCGATTATTTATTTTAATCTCCGTCTGAGACCGCAAGATTAATTTAAATAATGGGTTGATCTTTATCAACAGTATCTCATACCCTCTCTTAACATTAGGTTGACAACTCTTTGTCACTTAGTGGTGCATCTCATGCAACCAACCTAGCACCATTACCCTAAGCACATAAGCCCGGCTGTGCCTGCAAATTATGTCTTAGTTAAGCATTAAACCAGCACCCTAAGTGTCTTACACTTCAAACACTACTCTAGCTCAACGAAATAGTGGGTCCCAACTGAGTTGTGGAGCACCACTATGTAGAAGAGTTTTGAGTAGCATTGGTGGTGGGAGGTAATCACACAATTAATTATTTATTCCTTTTAAGGGTTCCTTTTATTTTAGGGTTAATTAGGTCCCATCAAACGCATGTTGTAAGTTATCATGCTAGTCGTTACCTATGTCAAACATCTATCGGTATACACTAGTCGCTATTGGACAAACATAATAACAATACAAAACGCGGTTTGCCCAATTCATGCATACTAGACGTTCTAATCATACATGCATATAAACAGTTTATATTGAGATAGTCATGGTGTTCGCGCTTTTGTCCTTTTTGCTTCTTTAAGCAATGGCCGCTTGTCGTCTATACGCCACTAGCCTATTTCTCTAATTACACATAATTAAAGAAACTCCAAAACATCATTGGAGGGACAAAATTACAAAATTTAAATTACAAATACACTTGTAAATTAAAGGGCGCGATTACACATTAATTTAAAATTCAAAAAAAAATTCAAATCCGGGCACCATGACCATCCCCTTCCTGTTTGTACCTGAAAAGTTCAAAACTTGCAAACACAAACATATATTATCACATAATATTTTCACATATATTTTGATATTTAACATTTAAACATCAAAATAACATCAAGATTCATAATCTTAAATTTCTCAATTGGCCGAATTTAAAAAATAATTTTAATTCAAATTTTTTTAATTCTTTCTCAAAGAAAACAAAATTAAACCATGCATGTGGCCACAAACTCCTTCATGGCCGAATCATATAGGTGACTATATGATAAATTTTGTCACAAAATTTCATGCATATAAACATGACACAATTCATGGAGAAAAATAAGAAATCATTCAAGGTAGTCTTAGAACCCTCCATGGTCGAATCTACCCTTTCAAAAAAAGGGTGTTCCTTTTAAAACTTTCATAAAGAAAAAGAAACTAAACCATGATGCATAATGTTTTATGAACGAAGAATCAAATTTACATGTTCATAAAAACAAAAACTCTAACACTTTAAAGGATTTGTGATTCAAAATCCATATGCAGAATTTAAACTTTAACCTTTAATGATTTTGACCGTGAAAATCTTCTTTCACAAACAAGGTACCATCACCCGCCGATGGTAAAGCAACCAGGCTCTGATACCACTTGAAAGTAAACTGGCCTTTGAAGCCCGATGCATGTAAGGTGTAAAAACAAAATTTTTGCTACAGAAACATACATGCACACATAGGTTCATGCTTTAAGACAGCATGATGTTACCTTGTTTTTGGCCTGATCAGTCAGGGAGATCAGATGTCAGGCTTGAAGGGTTCAAACCCTCTAATGGTGATCCACACCACCGTTCGTCAATGATGCAAGAACCCCTTCTTGAAAGCCACCAGATGAACACCATAGTGAGGCTTGCTATGCGCACAAGTGGTGAAGGTGGAGGCTAGGTATTCTGTTTGGAAAGGTGCAGTGAACTACCCTACAGAATGATGCATAAGATGAAGGAGAGTAGGCTAGGTTTTCTTAAAACCCTAAGGAGAGGAACTAGTGTGATATATGCGCACACCTTGGAGAGGAGGAGAGAATTAATTCATTCAAAAATGAAAACCAACTTTCAAACTCCTTTGAAAGTTGCGCATGAATCAGGGGAGGATAAGGTGGAGCTGTTGCAAAACCAATTTTGCCAACAACCTCCAATCTTATCCTCATGAGACTAAGTTCAAAATAATTTAAACTTACATTCATAAACTATCATATAGTATACTTTTCATGCGCATAATTCAGCCCTAAAAAGGGTCCAAATATATTGAGTAGTTGCATTCAAAATTTGAATCAACTCACCCACCGATTCCCTCAACCACCAAATCTGAATGGAGCTTTGTTTTAAGTGATAAGATGACATTCTTATCACTCAATTATGCGCCCTAAACACCCAAGAATGTGCTCCAAAGATGCTTTTTGATCCAAGGAATATGTTCCAATAAGATCCTATCTTATCCTTTTGTTATGAAACAACTTTTCAAAAACAATTCAAATTCGAATTCAAACACTTGAAATTAAATGTTCAAACATTTAAATTCAAAATTTCAAATTTCAAATTCAAAGTTCGAATTTCAAATTCAAATTCCAAATTCAAATTTCAAAATTCAAATTTCAAATTTCAAATTTCAAATTCAAAATTCAAATTTCAAAATTCAAATTCCAAATTCAAATTTCAAAATTCAAATTTCAAATTCAAAATTCGAAATTCAAATATTTGATTATTAATTTAACTAATTAAATTAATTAGTAATGGCTTGGACTATCCAAGCCCATTACTAAGCTCCATGCACCACCCACCCATTTAGGTGGGCTTCCAAACAACTTCTTGGGCTAACAACCATTATTAGGCCCAATACATTTAAAGCTAGTCCATCATGACTATAAGATGTTAGTGTGTGACCCATTAGGTCCAACTTAGCTTCTGACATAACTGGGCTTGGGCCCAACAAGTCCACAACCCAATTAATGACAACACAGAGCACTAGCAATGCTTTGTTGCCCCAGAACTAGTCAGATTAATGACTTAATCATCATATTGCACATATTTGGTTACCGTATGTATTTCCCTTCGTCTCGGTTATCTTCCCATTAACCTAGGGTAAGGAAATGTATCAACCCCTGCGGTTTAGGGTAAGCTTTATTTGAAATAGGGAATCTTCAATTTATTGACTCTAAAGGCATATCATCTCATGATCTCTTTTACTATGCATAGATTCCCGAGTCCCTGTAAATGTCATCCCGATTTCTCCGGTTTACAGATAACCTAATCTCTCACAGAGATTTGACGAATTCCTTCAACTTATTACCCTAGCCCTGTGCCCTTTAAGGACACGCCCAACAGTATACCTATGAGTCTCCATGTTTCAGGCAGACGAGGCATACAATCAAAACATGCCTTCAAGAACACAGTTTAGGTAACAACTTCTGGTCTAAGGAAAGACATACCCAAACATAAAGAGATTACTCTAATGACACTATCTGTGAGATTTCCTCATAGAGTCTCGTTTTGGGTCTGTTCAGTGCGAGCTATACTCTTATAGGTCCACCCACGACTTTAGCTAAGATATCTCCATATCTGCAGCTCATGATGCCTTTACCTTGTATCCATATACAAGTAGATAAGTCGTACTAGTCTTACCCGAGATCACTGATCCCCAAAATCAGTGTCTCTAGACTAGGAACATACAATTAGGAATAGACATGCAATATCGTTGAATCCTCATGATCGTGATCTCATCACAGATACTCAAGAGATACCTATTCTATTCCAAGGGGTTTATTCAGTTCGTTCATATAATATTAACAGTAATATCGAGACATAATATGAAACTGAATAAATAGTGCTTTCATTTATTTGCGATAAACAAAGTCCTACATCTAGTGTCCTTTTATTTAATCAAAAGATTGTCTCTAGGACACCCATATACTAACAATAGTTGCTTGTTGCACCTTCAAAATCTTGCAAGACATGCACCCAATGAAGACCTTGTGGGCAGCTTGCATGTCTTGTGTGTGGGCAGAAAATTCTGCACCACTTTGACCCCTCTTGTGCGCACAAAAAGTGTGAGGATTCAGCCTTGTATTATGCCATTGTGGAATGGCTTTAAAACAGCCCACAACTCCTCACTTGTCTCCTCATTCTTTCCACTCCTTTGCATGAAGATAGGCTGCACCCAAACCCCTCACTTCTTCCTCTCTTAGGCACTAACTAGGTTGTAGTTTAGGCACCCAAAACAGAAACCAAAATCTGCACCCATGCCTTCCTCCTTCCCCTTCAAACCGTGAGTGTGTGTAGGGAATAACATTCAGAAAAAAACTGCACATCATCCTCTCCTTTTCATTGTTGAAGCTGTGACCTTAGGCATCAAGTGTAGTGCAAGCATCCCTCTCATTTTTCCTCACTGTCCAGCCAAGCTCCTCCATCCAAAGATTCTGCCCAAGTTGTCTCCCACCTCACTTGTGCACATAAGACATCCTCTAGCAAGGTGAACTTGTTGTTTGGTGAAACTAGAAAGTGTGGTGTGTGCTCCTTGATCATTTAGTGTGTACTACAAGAGGTAAGCATGGATCTTAGACCTTCTTCCTTATTGTGTAACCATGTTTATGCTTGAGATGACATGTAATTTGTCTTGTGAACTCTCCTCATGATTCTGCCATGTCTTGTTGTAGACCCTAGAATGAGCATGATAAAAATATTATGGTGGAGCTTGTATGCCTTCATTATTGTATGAATCATTCTATGATAAATAGCATACTTTAAGCCTTTGTAGCACACATTGCATGAAATAATGAGGTTATGGAATAAAGTCTCCTTGTTATGATTGTTTTGATGCTAAAAAAATGCCACTGTTTCTGTATAAAATTGTCACTGTTTTGATGCTAAAAATGCCACTATTTCTGTTTGAAATCGTCACTGTTTGATGCTAAAAAAATGCCACTATTTCTGTTTAAAAATGTCACTGCTTTGATGCTAAAAAATGCCACTGTTTCTGTTTAAGAATGCTGCTGTAAACGTTACTGTTTATGTTTAAAAAACGTCACCATATGTTGTTCACTACTGCTGTAAAATGCTACTGTGTTTGCTGCTGTAAACATTACTGTTTCTGTTTAAAAAATGTCACTCTCTGTTGTTCACTGCTGCTATAAAATGCTACTGTTTTTACTGCAGTAAACGTTAATGTTGCTGTAAAATGTCACTGTTTCTGCTCACTATTTTTAAGAAAAACGTTGCTATTTTCTGCTCACTATTTTGCTGTAAAACGTTGCTGTTTTGCTCACTGTTTCTGCTGTAAAATGTTGATGTTTTGCTCACTGTTTTTGCTGTAAAACGTTGCTATTTTTCTCACTGTTTTTGCTGTAAAACGTTGTTGTTTTGCTCACTATTTCTGCTGTAAAACGTTGCTATTTTGCTCATTGTTTTGTTGTAAAACGTTGCTATTTTTGCTCACTGTTTTTCCTTAAAACGATGTTGTAAAATGATTTATTGTAATTGATTTAGGTGCACATAAGCAATGAGGAACGTAGCATATTTCGCTGCTTTTTGGTAATTATTTAAGGCACGCAAGGTAAGTGTTAGGCGATATTACCTAATGTGACTATTGACTAGTGTATGAAGTTGTAACATGATGCTCCATACTCCGTAAAATTATTATGTTCCTTATGATGTAAGTATTCTGCCATGAATATGCCTTGACGGCAATATGATTATGAGGTAAAGTTGTTATGTGGCAGCATAACGTATATGAAAAGTATATAAGCATGCATCTTACATCATACCGCATTTATTTTTACGCTTCGTGTGTGATAGCATAGCATGGCATGCATGTACCAAAATTCATATAGCCTTGCAATTTTAGAATAGTTATGTACAGGACCATGTGTTTGAGCACGCATCATATAGGCATCCCTCCGGTACCAGGGTATGGGACACTTGGCATCACTCCGCGTAGGCCACAGTTGGAATCCACCAATGAAGGGTGCCGATTATGGGATATCCACTGTGTATTGCGCGCACGACGGTGCTAAGAGCGCAAAAAGGAAGGCGTTATATACACAATATATATATATATATATATGATGAAAAGGAAAAGGACAAGGACAAGGAACAGGATATGTTGAAGTGACTGTTTATGATTTTGTGCCTAGTTTAATACTGTTACGTTATTGGTTTTGTTGCCACTTTACTGGGATTATTCTCACCCCTTTGGGGCTGCTATTTTCATAAATGGCAGGAGGACGTAAGAGCATTTGAAGGCGTGATGTTTGCTGTTACATGCTGATGCTTGGGCTTTTGTTGTTGCTGTTTAATTGTTGGATGACTGTAATGCTTATTATTTTGGAGCACTTGGATGACTGTAGACATTATTATCTTCCATTTTGTTTTAGTCCTTCATGAACAGCGGCTGTTTTGGAAAAATCAGAAAACATTTTGCGAAAAGGATTTTTGAACGTTTTATTAAGTGCTGAATTTTAACAGTTTTACGAGCACCTTACGGGTTATGTTTCAAGGTGCAAACGAACTCTGATTTACTATTATTCTATATGCACGCGAAGCCCCCAACGTGCTCTTTTTAAATCACAAGGAATACTTTTTTTAACTCATCCGAACATAATTTATACGAATTTTAAAATGCATTACGGTTTTGCTTTTGGAATAAAAATTTTTAGTAGCTAAAGTGTCGTTAAAGACTCTAATTCCGCTTAGCAAACGACTCTCTTGGATGCATACAAGGGAGGGCATTACACTAATTGGTATCATAGCAGTTTGATCCATGGTTTTGCTTGTTGATTGATTGAATTGATTGTTGATTGTGCTTATTTGCTGATTTGCTTAAGTGCAATTGACTTTTTAAGTGTTCTATAGTCTCTGTATGATAATATGTTGAATTGTTTGAAATGTATTAACTATTGTAGTTAGATTGTTAAGATGATTCTGTGATAAGGCACGGATGCATAGTTAACTTATCCGAATTGAACTCGAGTACCTACTTGGGACTGCTGCCATAAATAACTTGCAGTGAGCCTGATCAACTCATTTCATGATATTGTGAGTGCAGAATCATGGCCGGTAACCGCGGTTCAACTCGGGGAAGGCCTAGCAATGCAGAAGAGGATCTTATCACTACCATTGGGGGACTGGCAACATTTGTCCAGAATATGAGCCAAGAATCGCGAGAACATAAGCAACAGAACCAGGATCTTATCACTACCATTGGGGGACTGGCAACATTTGTCCAGAATATCCACTGTGTATTGTGTGCACGACGGTGCAAAGAGCGCAAAAAGGAAGGCGTTATATACACAATATATATATATATATATATATATATATATGATGAAAAGGAAAAGGACAAGGAATAGGATATGTTGAAGTGACAGTTTATGATTTTGTGCCTAGTTTAATACTGTTATGTTATTGGTTTTGTTGCCACTTTACTGGGATTATTCTCACCCCTTTGGGGCTGCTATTTTCATAAATGGCAGGAGGACGTAAGAGCATTTGAAGGCGTGATGTTTGCTGTTACTTGCTGATGCTTGGACTTTTGCTGTTGCTGTTTAATTGTTTGATGATTGTAATGCTTATTATTTTGGAGCACTTGGATGACTGTAGACATTATTATCTTCCATTTTGTTTTAGTCCTTCATGAACAGCGGCTGTTTTGGAAAAATCAGAAAACATTTTGAGAAAAGGATTTTTGAACGTTTTATTAAGTGCTGAATTTTAACAGTTTTACGAGCACCTTACGGGTTATGCTTCAAGGTGCAAACGAACTCCGATTTACTATTATTCTATATGCACGCGAAGCCCCTGACGTGCTCTTTTTAAATCACAAGGAACATTTTTTATCTCATCCGAACAGAATTTATACGAATTTTTAAATGCATTATGGTTTTGCTTTTGGAATAAAAAAATTTAGTAGCTAAAGTGTCGTTAAAGACTCTAATTCCGCTTAGCAAACGACTCTCTTGGATGCATACAAGGGAGGGCGTTACACTCAGCTCCCATGAGTGTTGGACACTCATTGGATTCATGCTCCTCCTTATAATACTCACAGTTATTTGAATTAACTTGAGTTGTGGATATTCGCATTTTGTCCAACTTAGCATTCATACTTGTTAGTTGTTGCGAAATCACTTTCTGCTCATCTAAAGTGGCATCTTGATTCCCTAGTTGTAGAATGCTCTTCTTCAATTGAGCTGATTGAGTCAACAGGACTTCTGTTGAGGCATTTTCATTTCGTACCATGTAGTCAATCAGCTCCAGAGTTTCTGTTGCAGTCTTTCTTCCTATGGTTCCACCAGCTGCACCATTGACAATCATTCTTCTGTCTGGTGTCTTCCCTTTGCAAAAGACTCTGACCTTCGTCTCATCTGGATAGTCATATTGGGTGCATTTCCTAATCAACTATTGGAATCTTGTCCAAGCTGGACAGAGGGTCTCTCCCGGTTGCTGAATAAGATTGGTGATTTCATTCACCAATTTATTGTATTTCTCCCGAGAGAAATGTTCAATAAAGAACTTGGCTGCTAACTCATCCCATGTTCTGATGCTATTAGGTGGTTGCTGGTCCAACCATCTAAGAGTTTTTCCTGTTAAGGCAAATGTGAACAACCGAAGTCGAATTGCATCATCTGACACCCTATTGTGCTTGGTGGTGTCACAGATTCTTACAAATCTGTCCATGAAATCGTGAGGATCTTCATAATCCTCACCACCAAAAGGGGTCTTTTCCACCAAGTTGATAAGAGATGGGTTGATGTCAAAATTGTTGGCTTGAATCTATGGCCGGACAACACTAGAATTCGGCCTTGTGAACATTGGAGCCAAAATCGACTCCATCAACTCTGGTGCAGGAGGTTGATTGTTGGGACCTCCTCCAACATTATTATGGTTCGCCATATCTTTTGTGGATTGATCAGGTTCACTAATCAGGCCTTCCCAAATTATCTGCTTGGCAACCTTTCTCAGCTTCCTTTCAGCTCTTGTGGTTTCCGGATCAAACACAAGATCTTCAGGGGCAAGTCTACCTCGCATAAAACTCAAAGAAGATGGTCAGTAATACCTGCAAAAATGCAGATCAAGATAGAACAAACCCTAAAATGACAATTCAATAATAATAAAAATAAAAACAATATTCAAGCTCAAAGATCAACGGTTATTTATAATATTGGTCATTACAATCCCCGGCAACAGCGCCAAAAACTTGTTGCGAACTCGGTAAGTATACCGATCGTTCCAAGTAATAAAAGTGATAAGTAGAGTATCGTCTCCACAGGGATTGTAGACCAAGTACTACAATAACCAGTCCCCTTAAGTTGAATAAATCGAAATGAGTGTGACATATATTATTGATTAATGAGAAAAATAAAACTAAAAGTAAAAACGTATTTTTGGGTTTTTCTTGAGAAAGAGATGAAGAGAGATTCAATTATAAGAAATGTAAAAAATAATTGAGAAAATATTGCAGTAAGAGTACAAACACCTTTCCGATCCCCACCTTGTAATCTGAATCAACGTTTACATTCGATTTATCCATTGATCAAACGATTCACCATATTTTATTTGATTGGTTAAACCCTAATCCCTTAGTGATCTTAACCTTATTAACCCTATTAGAACCCTAATCCCTTAGTAATTCCTTTTTAGGTTAAACGTATAACTTGGTGAATCTTTCACGTTTGTGGTTCATGTAGCCTATCCCTAGTGCATACATGAAGAGTTACTTTCCTTCTTGTCAGGAATTAGGATCTCAATATCCCTATTGCGAACCCTAACCCTCGCAATCCCATTAGAATGATCAGATCTAAAAGAATTATAGATGAAGAGCAAAGGAAAATAAATGCAATCAGATAAATAAACATAAACCTGATCCAAATTACAAGGGGTTCACATCAAGGGTTTGTGACCCTTACCACAATAAAAGTAGATCTAGCCAACCATAGTCTTGACTGATCTACAAAAATAAAACATAAAACAAAAAGAAAAAGAAGAAGAAGAAAAACTAGAAGAACATGAAGATCATGAAGAACACGAAGAATATCGAAGAACTCGAAGAACTCCGGATTCTCCTCTGAACACCAGACTTTTTCTCTTCGGAATGGGATTCTCAATCGTGTGGCTTTCCTCTGAAGATTGAATGTGAGGAATGGAGTCCTTGAATGTGTGGAGAGGGCTCCTTAAAATAGCCAGTCATCTTTTCCATTTGCCAAAACTGCCCCTCTGATTTAAAAAAATAAAGGAAGAATTAATTACAACTTATTATGTGACGTATAACAGAATAATTAAATAAAAATTATTACGTAACGTATAACGAAAGTATTAAATTAAAACAGATTTGAATTCAAATTTTGAATTCAACAATGGCGCGATCCTCTGGCGCCTTGTTCGGTCTCTCGCGCGGTCTTCCCTTCCTTGTTTTTCAAATTTTGAATCTCTTAACCTATAAAAATATTGAATAATCAGTGAAAGTGTGTCTGAATATGGATTATTAATAATTCATCAAAAATAATAACCTTTATTACTGAATTATTGTCAAATTCTTATTCTTTTCACTCTAAAATATCTATATGTTGAAGGGATGTCATGAAGCCTCACAATCTCGCGGACATAAAGTCTGGCTAACTGCTCAGTAGTGAAGCTCACCCTTACTGGAAGAAAATGGGCAGACTTTGTCAATCTGTCCCCAATGACCCATATCGAATCACAACCAGCCTGAGTCTTGGGTAATCCCACCACGAAATCCATGGAAATACTCTCCCACTTCCACTGCGGTATCTCAAGAGGTTGAAGTTTACCAGACGGCTGCTAGTGTTCTATCTTTACTTTCTGGCAAATCAAACATTTGGACACATATACTGCTATATCTTTCTTCATACCCGGCCACCAGAAATTCCTCTTCAAGTCCTGATATATCTTTGTAGCACCAGGGTGGATAGTAAACTGGCCCTTATGGGCCTCTGCCATAACCTCTTCGGTCAAAGGACCTCGAGGAACCACAGTCCTCTTCTGAAACATAAGTAATCCATCATCATTCCAGGACACACCATCCTGGTTCTTCACATAGTCTAGACACTCTCTTTGCACCTGCGCCTCTTTAATCTTTTCCAAGAGTTCATTTTCAACTTGCACGATTTCAATTTTCAGAAGTGCACCCCCAAATAACGAGGTCACCTTCAGATCTTGAAACAGCTCAATGATGTCATAAACACCCATGGTCAAATTGGATAGACTCACCAATTTCCGACTCAAAGCATCGGCTACCACATTGGCCTTGCCAGGATGGTACTTCAACTCAAAGTCGTAGTCCTTCAAATGCTCCATCCATCTCCTCTGTCTCATGTTCAGCTCCTTCTGATCAATAAGATACTTCAAGCTCTTGTGGTCACTGAACACGGCGAACTTCATGCCATAGAGATGATGCCTCCAAATCTTGAAAGCAAACACAATCGCTGCCAACTCCAAGTCATGAGTCGGGTAGTTCTCCTCATGAGGCTTCAACTGCCTCGGGGCATAAGCAATAACCTTGCCCAACTGCATCAACACACAACCCAACCCCTTTCCGGAGGCATCAATATACAACTCAATCTCCTCAGCAGGATCAGGAAGGACCAACACAGGTGCAGTTGTCAGTCTCACCTTCAACTCCTGAAAACACTCCTCACACTCGTGAGTCCACACGAATGGAGTCTCCTTCCGAGTAAGGCGAGTCAAAGGTAACACTAGCATGGAGAATCCCTTGATGAACCTCCTATAATAACCTACCAAACCCAGAAAGCTTCTCACCTCGGTAACCGTCTTGGGCCTCTCCCATTCTAGCACGGCCTCAATCTTGTTCGGATAAACTGCCACTCCCTCAGCAGAAATCACATGACCCAAAAACTTTATTGACTTGAGCCAAAACTCACATTTCGAATGTTTGGCATACAACTTTTTCCCTTTCAACACTTGCAACACAATCCTCAAGTGCTCAACATGCTCCTCCTCTGTATTGGAGTAAATCAGAATATCATCGATGAAGACTATCACAAACTGATCCAAGTAAGGCTGGAAAATCATGTTCATGCAATCCATGAATACTGCAGGTGCATTGGTGAGTCCAAACGGAATCACCAAATACTCATAGTGACCGTATCTCGAACGAAACACGGTCTTGGGAACATCCTCCGGCTTCACCCGAATCTGATGGTATCCGGACCGGAGATCAATCTTCGAACACACACAAGCTCCCTTAAGCTGATCCAATAAATCATCAATGCGAGGAAAGGGATACTTGTTCTTGATTGTCACCTTGTTTAGCTGTCTATAGTCGGTGCACAATCGCATAGACCCATCTTTCTTTTTCACGAAAATGACAGGGGCTCCCCATGGAGACACACTCGGCCGAATGAAGCCATTCCCCGAAAGGTCCTCAATATGTTTCTTCAGTTCTGCCAACTCCGGTGGCGACATCCGGTATGAAGCTAGTGAAATCGGCCCCACACCAGGCAACAATTCTATGGAGAACTCCATCTCCCTCAGTGGCGGAAACTCCGGA
The DNA here is from genome assembly GCA_032173675.1 of Gastrolobium villosum. NCBI lineage: Eukaryota > Viridiplantae > Streptophyta > Magnoliopsida > Fabales > Fabaceae > Gastrolobium > Gastrolobium villosum. The sequence goes on from JAVKPL010001772.1 coordinate 115,349, forward strand.
ATCTCCTCGGGAAACACCTCAAGGAAATCCCTCACCACAGGAATGCCAGTGAGATCCTCCTGTGTCCCACTTACCAAACCTCCCAACATAACATAGCCAAATGCCCCTGCTCTCAAGGCTCTCCTAGCCTGCAAGACTGAAATGAACGGCGAGGAACTGGCTGTGGACCCACACGGAGACATCACCACTCTCTTAGCACAACAGTCAATCAAAGCACAGTTTCTGGACAACCAATCCATGCCCAGAAGTATTTCTAAGTTGGCCATCGGCAACCCAATCAGATCTACTGAAAAGTCACGGCCATCCCACTGAAACATGACATCTCTGAAAGTAAACTGGCCTTTGAAGGCCGATGCATGTAAGGTGTAAAACAAAAATTTTACTGCGGAACATACATGCACACATAGGTTCATGCTTTAAGACATCATGATGTTACCTTGTTTTTGGCCTGATCAGTCAGGGAGATCAGATGTCAGGCTTGAAGGGTTCAAACCCTTTAATGGTGATCCACACCACCGTTCGTCAATGATGCAAGAACCCTTTCTTGAAAGCCACCAGATGAACACCACAGTGAGGCTTGCTATGTGCACAAGTGGTGAAGGTGGGGGCTAGGTATTCTGTTTGGAAAGGTGTAGTGAACTACCCTACAGAATGGTGCATAGATGGAGGAGAGTTGGCTAGGTTTTCACAAAACCCTAAGGTGAGGAACAAGTCATGTTATATGCGCACACTTGGAGAGGAGGAGGGATTTAATTCATTCAAAATGAATAACAAACTTTCAAATTTCTTTGAAATTTGCGCATAGAACAGTGAGATAAGGTGGAGCTGTTGCAAAACTAACTTTGCCAACAACCTCCAATCTTATCCACATGAAATTAAGTTCAAAATAATTTAAACTTAAATTCATAAACTATCATATAGTATATACTTCTCATGCGCATAATTCAGCCCTAGAAGTGGTCCAAATATATTGAGTAGTTGCATTCAAAATTTGAATCAACTCACCCACTGATTCCCTCAACCACCAAATCTGAATGGAGGTTTGTTTTAAGTGATAAGATGACATTCTTATCACTCAAATTTGCGCACCAAACAGCCAAGGGAGTGCTTCCAAAGATGCTTCTTCATCCAAGGAATATGCTCCAATAAGATCCTGTCTTATCCTTTTGTTATGAAACAACTTTTCAAAACCAATTCAAATTCGAATTCAAACACTTGAACTCAAACGTTCAAACATTCAAATTCAAAATTCAAAATTCCAAATTCAAAATTTCAAATTTCAAATTCAAAATTCGAATTTCCAAATTCAAATTCAAATTCAAAATTCCAAATTCAAATTTCAAATTTCAAATTTCAAATTCAAAATTCGAATTTCGAAATTCAAATTCTAAATTCAAATTTCAAAATTCAAATTTTAACTTCAAAATTCAAAATTCAAATATTTGATTATTAATTTAACTAATTAAATTAATTAGTAATGGCTTGGACTATCCAAGCCCATTACTAAGCTCCATGCACCACCCACCCATTTAGGTGGGCTTCCAAACAGCTTCTTGGGCTAACAACCATTATTAGGCCCAATACCTTTAAAGCTAGTCCATCATGACTACAAGGTGTTAGTGTGTGACCCATTAGGTCCAACTTAGCTTCTGACATAACTGGGCTTGGGCCCAACAAGCCCACAACCCAATTAATGACAACACAGAGCACTAGCAATGCTTTGTTGCCCCAGAACTAGTCAGATTAATGACTTGATCAACCTATTGCACATATTTGGTTGCCGTATGTATTTCCCTTCGTCTTGGTTATCTTCCCTTTAACCTAGGGTAAGGAAATGTATCAACCCCTGAGGTTTAGGGTAAGCTTTATTCGAAATAGGGAATCTTCAATTTACTGACTCTAAAGGCAAATCATCTCATGATCTCTTTTACTATGCATAGATTCCCAAGTCCCTGTAAATGTCATCCCGATTTCTCCGGTTTACAGATAACCTAATCTCTCACAGAGATTTGACGAATTCCTTCAGCTTATTACCCTAGCCCTGTGCCCTTTAAGGACACGCCCAACAATATACCTATGAGTCTCCATGTTTCAGGCAGACGAGGTATACAATCAAAACATGCCTTCAAGAACACAGTCTAGGTAATAACTTCTGGTCTAAGGAAAGACATACCCAAACATAAAGAGATTACTCTAATGACACTATCTGTGAGATTTCCTCATAGAGTCTCTTTTTGGGTCTGTTCAGTGCGAGCTATACTCTTATAGGTCCACCCAAGACTTTAGCTAAGATATCTCCATATCTGCAGCTCATGAGGTCTTTACCTTGTATCCATATACAAGTAGATAAGTCGTACTAGTCTTTACTCGAGATCACTGATCCCCAAACTCAGTGTCTCTAGACTAGGAACATATAATTAGGAATAGACATGCAATATCCTTGAATCCTCATGATCGTGATCTCATCACAGATACTCAAGAGATACCTGTTCTATTCCAAGGGGTTTATCCAGTTCGTTCATATAATATTAACAGTAATATCGAGACACAATATGAAACTGAATAAATAGCGCTTTCATTTATTTGCGACAAACAAAGTTCTACATCTAGTGTCCTTTATTTAATCAAAAGATTGTCTCTAGGACACCCATATGCTAACAAGCTCCCACTTGGCCTAGAGCCAATCAGACCTAAGTCGTATGCCCAAAGCCTCATAATGACTATCATGTTTTCTCTGAGAAACAACCTTTGTCAGAGAATCGGCCAGGTTATCGTCTGTGGGAACATAATCCATTTTTACATCATTCCTATCAATGATTTGTCTAATCAAATGATATCTGCGGAGCACGTGTTTAGATCTTTGATGAGACCTATGTTCCTTTGACTGCGCAGTGGCTCCTGTTTGTCGCAAAGCAACTGTATGGGCTCATCCACGCTTGGAACCACCCTTAGTTCATTTACGAACTTCTTGATCCACACTGCCTCCTTAGCTGCTTCTGAAGCAGCTATGTATTCAGCCTCTGTCGTTGAATCTGCTGTTGTCTCTTGCTTGGAACTTTTCCAAGACACTGCCCCACCATTTAAGGTGAATACGAATCCTGACTGTGACTTGCAGTCATCTTTGTCACTCTGAAAGCTAGCATCAATGAACCCTTTCACTGTTAACTCATTAACCCCACCATAGACCAGAAACGCATCCTTAGTTCTTCTTAAGTATATAAGGATGGTTTTGACTGCCGTCCAGTGACCCTCTCCAGGGTCTGACTGGTATCTGCTCGTAATGCTTAAAGCATATGAGACATCTGGTCTCGTACATATCATGGCATACATGATGGATCCAATAGCCGAAGCGTATGGGATTCCACTCATGCGATCCTTCTCAGGCTGTGACTTAGGACACATAGCCCTTGATAGGTGTACCCCATGACTGACAGGAAGAAAACCCCTTTTCGACCCTTCCATGCTAAACCTCTTTAGCATCTTGTCAACGTACGTGGATTGAGATAAACGCAGCAGCCTCTTGGATCTATCTCTATAGATCTTTATACCAAGTATAAAGGCTGCCTCTCCTAAATCCTTCATGGTAAAGTTTTCTGAAAGCCACTCTTTCGTTATTTTTTAATGTGGGGATGTCATTTCCTATTAGCAATATGTCATCTACATAAAGCACTAGGAAGACGACATTACTCCAACTCCTTGATGCTTGCTTTAGCCCATATATTGACCTTTGTAGTTTGCATACCATATGCTCCTGATCTTTGTTTTCAAAGCCTTCAGGTTGTGTCATGTACACTTCCTCCTTCAAGAACCCATTCAAGAAGGCGGTCTTGACATCCATTTGCCAAATTTCATAGTCGTGGTATGCTGCTATTGCAAGCATGATCCTAATAGATTTGATCATGGCAACTGGTGAGAAAGTTTCATCATAGTCAACTCCTTGTCTTTGATGATACCCTTTCGCCACCAACCTAGCTTTGTAGGTCTGAACGTTGCCATCTGCATCAGTCTTTCTTTTAAAGACCCATTTATTACCGATAGGAACTATTCCTTGCGGTTTAGGAACCAAGGTCCATACCTTGTTCTGATACATCGAATCCATTTCAGATAACATGGCTTCAAGCCATCTTGAGGAGTCAACATCTTTGACCGCCTCCTCGTAGTTACTTGGTTCATCATCCTCAACAGTTTGCTGATTCTTAATCACAAACTCGTACCTCTCAGGTGGATGGATGACCCTCGTAGATCTACGGAGTTGTGTGTTTACTTCTCCATTGGAGAACGTCGCCTGCGGAGCAGACTCGGGTTCCTCAATCTGTTCTTGTGGATCTTGCACTTCTTCAAGATCAATCTTACTCCTACTGCCTCCTTGAGAGATCAAATCCTTATCAAGGAACTCAGCATTCTTTGACACAAACACTTTGTGTTCTTCCATGGAGTAGAAGTAGTATCCCTTAGTACCTTTAGGATACCCCACAAATAGACATTTAGTACTCTTAGCACTAAGCTTGTCTGATGTCAACGCTTTGACATAAGCTGGCGATCCCCATACCCTGAGGTAACTCAGGTTGGGTCTCTTACCACTCCATATCTCATATGGTGTGGTCTGAACAGATTTAGATGGTACCCTATTTAGAAGGTATGCCGCTGTGTCTAAGGCATATCCCCGAAACGATTTTGGAAGTTGAGTCTCACTCATCATAGACCTAACCATGTCTAACAAGGTCCTGTTTCTCCTTTCGGAGACACCGTTTTGGTGTGGTGTGTAAGGAGCGGTAAATTGTGAGAGAATTCCATTTTCTATCAGATAACCCTGAAACTCGTGGCTCAAATATTCACCACCACGATCTGATCGTAATGTCTTAATCATCTTGCCACGTTGTTTCTCCACTTCATTCCTAAACTCTTTGAACTTTTCAAACGCTTCAGATTTATATCTCATTAGGTATATATACCCAAATCTTGATTTGTCATCTGTAAAGGTAATGAAATAAGAATATCCACCTCTAGCCTCAATAGACATTGGGCCACATCTATCAGTATGAATGAGTTCTAATAACTCACTAGCCCTATGACTCTCAAGCCCTTTGGGCTTTTGTTGAATCATTTTCCCAGCCAGAAAAGATTCACACTGTCCATAGGATTCCAAATCCATGGAGTCCAGGTATCCATCTCTATGCATCCTAGACAATCTTGTTTCATTTATGTGCCCTAGTCTACAGTGCCAAAGATAAGATTGATTATCCGTCCTAGGTCGTTTCACATCTATATTGAGCACTTCATTTCCCATTTCCAACACATACAATCCATTTATTAAAGAAGCAGTACCGTAAACCATATCATTCAAAATGATAGAAAAAGTACCATCCCTAATACTGAAAGTATAACCATCTTGTTCTAAACAAGAAATTGAAATAATGTTTCTAGAAATATGCGGAACATAAAGACAATTATTCAAATGCAATAAAAGGCCCGTAGGCAAAATAAGGTCAGCATCTCCAACTGAATGAGCAGCAACTCTTGCTCCATTACCAACGCAGAGATCTACCTCGTTTCTATCCAATCTCCTTGGGCTCCTAAGTACCTGCAACATATTGCAGATATGAGAACCGCATCCGGTATCCAATACCCATGAGGATGGATTAGCATAAGAATAATTTATCTCAATCATGAAAATACCTGAGGCAGAAGCATCACCATGCTTCTTGTCCTTGACATTGTTCAGGTAGTCTGGACAATTCCTCTTCCAGTGGCCTTTCTTGCCACAATGGAAGCACTCAGCATCACCCTTGTCCTTAGGTGCCTTCTTACCCTTCTTCTTGCCCTTCTTCTTCTTGGATTTTCCTTTGGGCTTAAGGGGGTCACCTTTTACAGGCTCCTTACCCTTTCCCTTGGCCTTGCTAGGCCCACCAATCAAAAGAGCCTGTGTCCTATCCTTCTTGATAGACACTTCAGCTGTTGTTAACATGCTTAACAACTCAGGCAAGCTCACTTGCATCCCATGCATATTGTAATTCATGATGAATTGACTGAAGGAAGGTGGAAGTGAGGTGAGGACTAAGTCATTACTTAGCTCGGCATCCATGATGAAGCCTAGGTTTCTTAGCTTCTCAATCAGCCCGATCATCTTGAGAACATGGCTGGCAACAAACATGCTCTCAGTCATCCTACAAGAGAACAGTTCTCTTGAGGCCTCATACCTCTCATGCCTGCCTTTAATATCATACAACTCCTTGAGATGTACGATAATAGAGGGAGCATCCATATGCTCATGCTGCTTTTGCAGTTCAGGCGACATGGATGCCAACATGATGCATACTGCCATCACATTGTCATCCAAGTGCTGTTGGTGGGTTACGAAATCAAATTCCGCAAACCCTTCTTCCCCTTCTCGTGGAGCTACGGGTATTACAGCATCTAAAACGTAGGCAATCTTTTCGGCCCTTAGAACTATTCTTAGGTTCCGATACCAGTCCATAAAATTTGAACCGGTCAATTTATTCGTATCGAGTATTGAACGCAGTGACAGTGGATTAGTCATACTATAAGCTGAAAAGGATGTAAAGATAGTTTTAGTTAATATACGGTTATGTAGTTAAAAGCAAATTATTAAAGACTTGAAATAATTTGCCCCTCCCACTATTTTATCTAAGTCAATGACCCTTCCTTTTGACTTAGGGTTAATCTACTTTAGATTTTACCTTAGTGGGATTAAGAGTGCGATTATTTATTTTAATCTCCGTCTGAGACCGCAAGATTAATTTAAATAAAGGGTTGATCTTTATCAATAGTATCTCATACCCTCTCTTAACATTAGGTTGATAACTCTTTGTCACTTAGTGGTGCATCTCATGCAACCAACCTAGCACCATTACCCTAAGCACATAAGCCCGGCTGTGCCTGCAACTTATGTCTTAGTTAAGCATTAAACCAGCACCCTAAGTGTCTTACACTTCAAACACTACTCTAGCCCAACGAAATAGTGGGTCCCAACTGAGTTGTGGAGCACCACTATGTAGAAGAGTTTTGAGTAGCATTGGTGGTGGGAGGTAATCATATGCTTAATTATTTATTCCTTTTAAGGGTTCCTTTTATCTTGGGGTTAATTAGGTCCCATCAAACACATATTGTAAATTATCATGCTAGTCGTTACCTATGTCAAACATCTATCGGTATACACTAGTCGCTATTGGACAAACATAATAACCATACAAAACGCGGTTTGCCCAATTTATGCATACTAGACGTTCTAATCATACATGCATATAAACAGTTTATATTGAGATAGCCATGGTGCTCGCGCTTTTGTCCTTTTTGCTTCTTTAAGCAACGGCCGCTTGTCGTCTATACGCCACTAGCCTATTTCTCTAATTACAAATAATTAAAGAAACTCCATAACATTTTGGAGGGACAAAAATACAAAATTTAAATTACAAATACACTTGTAAATTAAAATGCGCGATTACACATTAATTTAAAATTCAAAAAAAATTCAAATCCGGGCACCATGACCATCCCCTTCCTGTTTGTACCTGAAAAGTTCAAAACTTGCAAACACAAACATTATATTATCACATAACATTTTCACATGTATTTTGACATTTAACATTTAAACATCAAAATAACATCAAGATTCATAATCTTAAATTTCTCATTGGCCGAATTTAAAAACAATTTCAATTCAAATTTTGTTAATTCTTTCTTAAAGAAAACAAAATTAAACCATGCATGTAGCCATAAATCCCTACATGGCCGAATCATATAGGTGACTATATGATAAATTTTGTCACAAAATTTCATGCATATAAACATGACACAATTCATGGAGAAAAATAAGAAATCATTCAAGGTACTCTTAGTACCCTCCATGGCCGAATCTACCCTTTCAAAAAGGGTGTTCCTTTTTAAAACTTTCATAAAGAAAAAGAAACTAAACCATGATGCATAATGTTTTATGAACACAGAATCAAATTTTCATGTTCATAAAAACAAAAACTTTAACACTTTAAAGGATTTGTGATTCAAAATCCATATGCAGAATTTAAACTTTAACCCTTTAAAGATTTTTGACCGTGAAAAACTCTTTTCACAAACAAGGTACCATCACCCGTCGATGGTAAAGCAACCGGGCTCTGATACCACTTGAAAGTAAACTGGCCTTTGAAGGCCGATGCATGTAAGGTGTAAAACAAAAATTTTACTGCGGAACATACATGCACACATAGGTTCATGCTTTAAGACAGCATGATGTTACCTTGTTTTTGGCCTGATCAGTCAGGGAGATCAGATGTCAGGCTTGAAGGGTTCAAACCCTCTAATGGTGATCCACACCACCGTTCGTCAATGATGCAAGAACCCTTTCTTGAAAGCCACCAGATGAACACCACAGTGAGGCTTGCTATGCGCACAAGTCGTGAAGGTGGGGGCTAGGTATTCTGTTTGGAAAGGTGTAGTGAACTACCCTACAGAATGGTGCATAGATGGAGGAGAGTTGGCTAGGTTTTCACAAAACCCTAAGGTGAGGAACAAGTCATGTTATATGCGCACACTTGGAGAGGAGGAGGGATTTAATTCATTCAAAATGAAAAACAAACTTTCAAATTTCTTTGAAATTTGCGCATAGAACAGTGAGATAAGGTGGAGTTGTGTCAAAACTAACTTTGCCAACAACCTCCAATCTTATCCACATGAAATTAAGTTCAAAATAATTTAAATTTAAATTCATAAACTATCATATAGTATATACTTCTCATGCGCATAATTCAGCCCTAGAAGGGGTCCAAATATATTGAGTAGTTGCATTCAAAATTTGAATCAACTCACCCACTGATTCCCTCAACCACCAAATCTGAATGGAGGTTTGTTTTAAGTGATAAGATGACATTCTTATCACTTAAATTTGCGCACCAAACAACCAAGGGAGTGCTTCCAAAGATGCTTCTTGATCCAAGGAATATGCTCCAATAAGATCCTGTCTTATCCTTTTGTTATGAAACAACTTTTCAAAACCAATTCAAATTCGAATTCAAACACTTGAATTCAAACGTTCAAACATTCAAATTCAAAATTCAAAATTCAAAATTTCAAATTTCAAATTCAAAATTCGAATTTCAAAATTCAAATTCAAATTCAAATTTCAAATTTCAAATTTCAAATTCAAAATTCGAATTTCGAAATTCAAATTCTAAATTCAAATTTCAAAATTCAAATTTTAAATTCAAAATTCAAAATTCAAATATTTGATTATTAATTTAACTAATTAAATTAATTAGTAATGGCTTGGACTATCCAAGCCCATTACTAAACTCCATGCACCACCCACCCATTTAGGTGGGCTTCCAAACAGCTTCTTGGGCTAACAACCATTATTAGGCCCAATACCTTTAAAGCTAGTCCATCATGACTACAAGGTGTTAGTGTGTGACCCATTAGGTCCAACTTAGCTTCTGACATAACTGGGTTTGGGCCCAACAAGCCCACAACCCAATTAATGACAACACAGAGCACTAGCAATGCTTTGTTGCCCCAGAACTAGTCAGATTAATGACTTGATCAACCTATTGCACATATTTGGTTGCCGTATGTATTTCCCTTCGTCTCGGTTATCTTCCCTTTAACCTAGGGTAAGGAAATGTATCAACCCCTGAGGTTTAGGGTAAGCTTTATTCGAAATAGGGAATCTTCAATTTGCTGACTCTAAAGGCAGATCATCTCATGATCTCTTTTACTATGCATAGATTCCCAAGTCCCTGTAAATGTCATCCCGATTTCTCCGGTTTACAGATAACCTAATCTCTCATAGAGATTTGACGAATTCCTTCAGCTTATTACCCTAGCCCTGTGCCCTTTAAGGACACGCCCAACAGTATACCTATGAGTCTCCATGTTTCAGGCAGACGAGGTATACAATCAAAACATGCCTTCAAGAACACAGTCTAGGTAATAACTTCTGGTCTAAGGAAAGACATAACCAAACATAAAGTGATTACTCTAATGACACTATCTGTGACATTTCCTCATAGAGTCTCTTTTTGGGTCTATTCAGTGCGAGCTATACTCTTATAGGTCCACCCATGACTTTAGCTAAGATATCTCCATATCTGCAGCTCATGAGGTCTTTACCTTATATCCATATACAAGTAGATAAGTCGTACTAGTCTTTACTCGAGATCACTGATCCCCAAACTCAGTGTCTCTAGACTAGGAACATATAATTAGGAATAGACATGCAATATCCTTGAATCCTCATGATCGTGATCTCATCACAGATACTCAAGAGATACCTGTTCTATTCCAAGGGGTTTATCCAGTTCGTTCATATAATATTAACAGTAATATCGAGACACAATATGAAACTGAATAAATAGTGCTTTCATTTATTTGCGACAAACAAAGTTCTACATCTAGTGTCCTTTATTTAATCAAAAGATTGTCTCTAGGACACCCATATGCTAACAATCTCGATGCACAATGGTAGTATCACACTTTTCTCCGGTGGCGGTGGTCACCCGCAACGGTGGAGAAAGCACAGACATGGGCAACTCAAGCTCCACAGCAATCGGGGTAGCAATGAATGAATGCTTAGTCCCAGAGTCAAACAATACATCAATAGTAGAACCTCCAACTATAATAGTACCTCTGACCAGGTTCGGAACTCAGTCCGACTGCTGATGATCTAGAGTGTAGACTCGCCCAGGGGTAGGTGGCACAGTAGGTGCCGCTGTAGTTGGAAGGGGAATCATCTGTAGTGGAACTGCCTGAACTGCCATAGCTCTCGTCCTCGATGACGGACAATCTCGGGAGTAGTGGCCCTCCTTGCCACAATGAAAACAGATCAATTGACCGGTAGCACAACGCCCTGCATGCTCCTTTCCGCACCCCGAACATCTAGGGATGGAAGAAGGCCTAGCCGAACCCCCTTGATGTGAAGAAGTCCTCTTGAACTGACCAGGCGCCTGCCTAGCCGCCAACTGTTTCCCTTTTCCTTTGCCAGCAAACTTTCTGTCCCTCCAGGAATTGGAACCACCTGTTCCCTTATTATCATCAACCCTTGCCCTCTTGGCCTTACTCGCAATGCATACATCCTCTATATCTCGACACTGCTGCACAAGTGTCCTAAAGTCTCTCGAAGCAGAACCAGCAATACGATCACCAATCTCCTCCTTGAGTCCCCTGCGGAACTTAGCAGCTAAAAAGGTCGGAGTAGGCATAGCCATCCGGAAGTGAGCAACCTTTACCAATTCATTAAACTTAGCCAGGTACTCATCAACAGACATCGAGCCCTGCACCAACCTGTCAAACTCTCCCTGTTTCCTCCCTTGAGCATCATAAGGAAAATATCTCCCAAGAAAACTGTAACGCCCTCCCTTGTATGCATCCAAGAGAGTCGTTTGCTAAGCGGAATTAGAGTCGTTAACGTCACATGAGCTAGCAAAGCAGTATACAAATCCGTATAAAAATTTCATCACTTAAATTCTTTTCATAAAGGTTTTCCAAAATAGCTGCTGTTCACAAAAGTTCAAGCTAACATAGAGATGATAAAGATTACAGTCATCCAAGAGTACCAAAACATTAGTCATTACAGTCATCCAATTAAACAAACAGCAACAGATATAATCCACGCATCAGCAAGCAACAGCAAAACATCACGTCTTCATGTGCTTTTATGTCCTCCTGCCATTTAGGAAAATAGCAGCCCCGAAGGGGTGAGAATAATCCCAGTAGTGTGGCAATAAAACCAGTAATATAACAATATTAACTAGGCACAAAATCATAAACAGTCACTTCAACATATCCTTGTTCCTTTTCCTTTTTCATCATATTCATATATTGCGTATATAACGCCTTTCCTTTGCGCTTTTAGCACCGTCGTGCGCGCACTTCACAGTGGAATCAAATATACCCTTGGCACCTGAGCTCCATGTGGATTCCATCTGTGGGCCTATGCGGACTGATGCCAAGTGTCCCATACCCCGGTACCTTGGGGATGCCTATATGATGCTTGCTCATACACATGGTCCTGTACATAACTATTCTAAAACAAGGCCTATATGATTTTGATACATGCATGTCATGCTATGCTTTCACACACACAAAGCGTAAAAATGCGGTATGATGTAAGGTGCATGCATATATACCTTTCATATGCGTTATGCTGCCACATAACGTCTTTACCTCATAATCATATAGCCCTCAGGCACATTTTAGGCAGTTTCCTTTCATCATAATGGAACATAATATTTTTACGGCATATGGAGCATCATGTTACAATTCTATACCAGTAGTCAATAGTCACATTAGGCATCATCGCCTGACACTTACCTTTGTTTGCCTTAAATATTACCAAACCGCAGCGGAGTATCTCACTTCTTAAGCGCACCTAAATCAATTACAACTAATCATTTACAGTGGCTATTTACAGCAGAAATAGAGAGCATACAACAGCGTTTACAGCAGCAAAACAGTGAGCATACAGCAGTGTTTACAGCAGCAAAACAGTGAGCATTTGCAGCAGCAAAACAGTGAGCATACAGCAGTGTTTACAGCAGCAAAACAGTGAGCATACAGCAGCGTTTACAGCAGCAAAACAGTGAGCATACAGCAGTGTTTACAGCAGCGAAACAGTGAGCATACAGCAGTGTTTACAGCAGCAAAACAGTGAGCATACAGCAGTGTTTACAGCAGCAAAACAGTGACGTTTTAAACAGAAACAGAGACGCTTTTAAAACAGAAACAGTGGCGTTTTTAAAACAGAAACAGTGGCACTTTGAACTTCCAAAACAGTGGCATAAATCTTGGTTTTTGGACATTGAAACAGTGGCATATTATGGACTAAAACAGTGGCATTTGATGCATAAAAACAGTGGCATTTTATGCATATATACAGTGGCATATGATGACTAAAACAGTGGCATATTATGCATAAAAACAGTGGCATATGATGACTAAAACAGTGGCCTTTTATGCACAAAAACAGTGGCATTTTAAGCATGGAAACAGTGGCCTTTTATGCATAAAAATAGTGGCATTTTATGCATAAAAACAGTGGCATTTGATGACTAAAACAGTGGCATTTTATGCATAAAAACAGTGGCATTTGATGACCAAAACAGTGGCATTTCATGCATAAAAACAGTGGCTTAGGGAGCACTAAAACAGTGACATATATGTGCAGAAACAGTGGCATCTAATGTGCAGAAACAGTGGTATATAATGTGCAGAAACAGTGGCATATATGTGCAGAAACAGTGGCATATAATGTGCAGAAACAGTGGCATTTTAATGTGATTTTGAGGAACCGAAACAGTGGCATTTTATCTACCAAAACAGTGGCACATCAAACCGAAACAGTGGCACATTTCTTCTACAAATCAGTGGCATATCCATACAAGAAATAGTGGCATAAGCTTAAACATAACCATAAGATTTTTATGCATACAAATCATCATGAAATGACTCCATACTTATACTTTAATCATGCTCAACCAAGGATCCAAAACAAAGCATATACAAGGAGACATTCAAGCACACTTACATGGCTACACAAAGAAAGAGTTCTAAGTTCAAGGCCTACCTCTTGTAGCACACACTTCACCACACCCTTACTAGCTCTCCTTCACAACAAGTCCTCTCTTCCTAGAATGTCCTATGCGCAACAAAGATGAGGATGGACAAACTTGGGCAGCTTCAAGGTTGAGGACAAGGCTGGACAGTGAGGGAATGTGAGGAGGAAACTTACTCTTGCTTGGAGGTCTAGAGTCACGGTTGAGGTGAGGGAAGGAGGAAGTTGGCTAGGCAAAGTCTTCTTGCTCCAAGGAGGCTTGTTGGTGCGGCTAGAGAGAGTGAGGAGGAGGAGGAGAGTTGGCTGCACTTGCACATGAAGCCAGCCCCTTCCTCATGCGCAAATTTAAAGGGAAAAGGGAGGAGGAGTTGCTATGATTAACCATCATGCAAAATTCTGATTACTTGAAGGGATGGGGCTGCATACAAGGGCTGAATCAAGCAAGGGTTTTGCTTCTAATTTACTCTATTCACATGCAAGGGGGTGAGGGAGATATGTTCAGCTTTGAGGGCTGTCCTAAGTCAGAGAAATTTCTGCACAATTGACCATGATTTGCGCACCTAGAGGAGTGGAAAGGAAGTGTCATGAGCACATGCAAGAGCTTTGCTAAGTCAACAAGTAAAACAACTATGTGGCAGCCCAAAAATCTGCATTTAAGCAGCCTTGGTGCGCAATGATGAGGGGGAAAGAGGTGCATCAAGAGTGCAGTTTTGTGACAGCCCAAATTCAGATTTTGGAGCTGCACAAAATGATGAAAATGCAGCCAAAAATCCTCTTATGATGCATGTGAAAACAAGGCAGGTTTGGCTCATGATGGGCTGCAAAAGCTTGCCAAAAATCTGCACAAAACAGTGTCATGATGGAAGTGCAAGAGGGTTCTCCAAGTCAACAAGTTAGGCAGTTTGTGTCATAAAAAAAATCTGCACCAAGACCCCTCCCATGTGCGCCAAAATGGGAAATATGCAGCCTAAAATCATGCTCAAAGGTCCATGTGTCTTCCATGCAATGAGGTTTAAATCAAGTGATGCATAAACAAGGTGAGGTGGCGGTTTAACAAGAGAAAATGGCAGCTTATTAAGTCCTTAATCACACTCTCTTGTGCGCATGAAAGGGTGGGAATTATCCTTGCCATGTGAGAATTACTTGATACACAAGACACCTTAGTTGGACAAGGCTTAGGGGAGATAAGGGTGGACACAACCTTGGGCTGAATTAGCTTGATCCAAGAGCCATCCTTGGGCCATTGGCCACACACACAAAAGGATCCAATCACAAATCCAATAGTAACAAGTCCACACACACTAGCCCACATCCAAATACTAATGCCTTCTAACACACACTCACATTACTCATATGATTAAATTCACATGTCTACATATGTACCCTCCTATGATTTAATGTAATTAATTACCTTAGTCTTATCCAAGGATAAAGATCAAACAATTAGCAAGCCTACACCATAAATCCGAATTCTATAACATATAGTACTTATGTATTTTACTAATTATGCGGGATGTTACACTCTCCCCACCAAATAGGAATTTTGTCCGCAAAATAAACTTACTTAAGAGCTAAACAGTTCTGGATAGCGTTTCTGAATGTCGTCCTCGCGCTCCCAGGTGGCTTCAGTTGCTGATCTGTTGTTCCATAATACTTTCACCAACAGAATCTCTTTAGAACGGAGTCGCTTGACGGATCTTTCAAGAATTTGCAACGGTTGCACTTGATACGTCAGATTTTCCTTTAGTTCCACTTCTTCCGGCTGTAACACGTGAGATGGATCAGAGAGGTACCTACGTAGTTGTGACACATGAAATACATTGTGAATTCCTGACAGATTGGGTGGTAAAGCCAACCGGTATACAGACTCTCCAATCCGGTCCATGATCAGATACGGTCCTAAGTACCGTGGACTTAGCTTCTTAACTCCCATTCTCCTTCCGAGCCCCGATGTAGGTGTGATTCTCAAAAATACATGGTCTCCGACTTCGAAAGATAGAGGCTTATGACGCTTGTCGTAATAACTCTTCTGTCTGGCCTGAGCCCGCTGCATATTTTCTCGAATCTTCTTTACCTGTTCGGATGTTTCTTGAATTAGATCAGGTCCTAACATACTTCGCTCGCCCACTTCAGTCCAACATAAAGGGGATCTGCATTTTCTCCCATACAGAGCTTCATACGGTGCCATCTGAATGCTGGAATGGTAACTGTTGTTATAAGCAAACTCAATCAACGAAAGATAACTATCCCAGCTACCTCCTAACTCCATAACACATGCTCGCAACATGTCCTCTAAAGCTTGAATGGTGCGTTCCGTCTGTCCATCGGTCTGTGGATGATAAGCAGTACTCAACCTCAATTGGGTCCCTAATGCTCTTTGAAAGGATTCCCAAAACTTAGATGTAAACTTGGGATCACGATCACTGACAATACTCGTAGGAACTCCGTGCAGCTTCACAATCTCCTGCAGATAAATTCTAGCAAGCCTTTCTGTATCATATGTGGTTCTAACACGCAAGAAGTGAGCTGACTTCGTTAAACGATCGACAATCACCCAGATAGAATCATATCCTTCTCGCGTTCGAGGAAGTCCAACTACAAAATCCATCGAAATACTGTCCCACTTCCATTCGGGAATCTCCAAAGGTTGAAGGAGTCCCGACGGTTTCTGATGTTCGTACTTCACCTTCTGACAAGTTAAGCACCGAGATACATACTCAGCAATATCACGCTTCATACCCGGCCACCAAAATGAGGTCTTCAAATCGTGGTACATCTTCGTGGATCCAGGATGAACTGCGTACTTACCCTTGTGAGCCTCCTGTAAAACTTCTTGTTTCAACTCTTCATTCGGCACAACCAGCCGTCCTTGAAATCTCCAAACATCATTCTCGTCCTTTACAACATCTTGGTTGCCAACCAAATTACGGACTAACTCTTCATCTTTCTGAGCCTCCTTGATTCTACTGATCAATTCATTTTCCACCTTTATATTCCCCAATCTTATGCTCTTCCCTCTCTCGTTTACCGATAAGTTCAAGTCTCGAAAGGCCTCAAACAATTTCAGCTCTTCTATCATCAGAGTTGCAGTGTGCAATGTTTTCCTGCTCAGGGCGTCAGCTACCACGTTTGCCTTTCCTGGGTGGTATTTAAGTTCAAAATCGTAGTCCTTCAGAAATTCCATCCACCGACGTTGTCGCATATTCAGCTCCTTCTGGTCGAACAAGTACTTCAAACTCTTATGATCGCTGAACACGTCAAACTGCGAACCATACAAGTGGTGCCTCCAGATTTTAAGTGCGAACACTATAGCTGCTAACTCCAAATCGAGCGTAGGATAATTTTCTTCGTGAGGCTTCAGTTGTCGAGATGCGTAAGCTACTGCCATACGGTCCTGCATCAACACGCATCCAAGTCCTTTCAGCGACGCATCGCAGTAAACTTCGAACTTTCGAGTAGGATCCGGAATCGTGAGTACGGGAGCACTCGTCAATCTGCTCTTTAGTTCCAAGAAACATTCTTCACAGGCTTCAGTCCACTCAAAAGGCTTGTCCTTCCGAGTGAGACGGGTGAGGGGTTGCACTATCTGCGAGAAATTCTGGATGAACCTTCGATAATATCCGGCAAGACCTAAGAAACTTCTTACTTCGGTGACAGTCTTGGGTCGTTCCCAATTCATGACAGCTTCAACTTTGCTGGGGTCCACCGCGATACCTTCTGATGAAATGACATGGCCCAGAAACTGGACCTCTTTAAGCCAAAACTCGCACTTCGACCATTTCGCGTACAACTGCTTCTCCTTCAAGATTTGCAAGACGATCCTCAGATGTTCCGCGTGCAGCTCTTCATTAGCTGAGTAAATCAGGATATCGTCGATAAACACAATAACAAACTGGTCAAGAAAGGGGCGGAAGATGCGGTTCATGTAGTCCATGAATACCGCTGGAGCATTCATAAGTCCGAATGGGATCACCTGATATTCATAGTGCCCATAACGAGTCCTAAAAGCGGTTTTCGGAATATCCTCCGGTTTGACCCGGATCTGATGGTATCCCGATCGTAAATCTATCTTGGAAAAGACTCTGGCTCCTCTCAGCTGGTCCATCAAATCGTCGATCCTCGGTAGCGGATACTTATTCTTCACCGTGACCTTGTTCAGCTGGCGGTAATCTACGCACAGACGTAAACTTCCATCCTTCTTCTTAATCAAGATAGCTGGAGCACCTCATGGAGAAGTACTCGGTCTGATGAATTCCTTTGCCAAAAGCTCTTCTATCTGCTTCTTCAACTCGCGAAGTTCCAACGGCGCCATACGATACGGGGCAATGGAGATTGGTCCAACTCCAAGAACAAGTTCGATCGAAAATTCTATTTCCCTATGAGGAGGCAATCGAGGTATTTCATCCGGGAATACCTCCTCAAATTCTCTAACTACCGGTACATTCTGAATTTGATTGTCAACCGAGGTCTCGGCCTCGATCGACAAAAGATACCCTGCTGCTCCCTTGCGGAGCTCTTTTCTAACTTGCAATAACGAAATGAGAGAGAAAGGTTGAAAATTACCATCCTTTGCAGGAACAATGACTTTCCCCGCTCGACAATCCAAGGTTATCCCGTTTTCCGTCAACCAGTCCATACCGATAATCACATCGAAGTTGAATACCGGCAGGACCACCAAATTAACTGTATACGTGTTCCCTTCGTACTGCAAGGTAACACCTCTGCAGATCTCTGAGGCTGTGCACGATCCTCCAGTAGGTGTGCTGATGTGTAACTCATAAGGTAACGGGGTTGGGGTGATGCCTATTCTCAAGGCAGTATGCTTTGCCATAAAAGAGCCAGACGCTCCAGAATCAAAGATAACAGAAATTGGGTGACCATTCAAAGTGACATTACCTTTGATCAGGTTGGGAAACTTCTGTGCTTCATTTGCATCCAATGTGAACACCCGAGCTTGCGGAGGCTGTTGATCAGCGTTCTGGGGGCACTTGTAAGCAAAATGACCTTGCTGGCCGCATCTGAAGCATGCATTGTTGTTCTTGCGACCCTCCAAAGTGATTCTTTCCACATGTGGCACAAACAGTCGCGCCCTGACGTCCAGTCGACGATTGACCCACCGTAAAGTTTCTCTTAAAGTTTCCAGGCCGCGCCTGCAACTGCGTACCTCTGCCTCGACCCCTACCAGGTGCCGCCCTGAAGAATCTGCCTGCTCGGTTTCCTCCGTGGAATTGTGGTGGTGGCTTGTTCAAGTTCTTGGCCTCCAGAATGATTCCTTCTGCCTGACGACTCTGGTTGATGAGTTCCGGAAGTGTACGATTAGCCGTCGTTAAGATGAGCTTGCGGATTTCCGGGTGCAGTCCGCTCTCGAACTTCTCTACCTGCCATTCTTCATCATAAATGTTCCGGTCAAAGTTGGCGTACTCGATCAGCTGCCCAAACTTGGCAATATACTCATTAACCGTCATGTTACCCTGCCTGAGCGACAGCAGTTCAGTGTGCTTCATCCTTCTCATTGCCTTAGGAAAATACTTATCCAGAAATACTTGTCTGAACACGGTCCATGTTAGTTCCACGTCCTGAGCTCTCAGCAGAGCCCTCGCACCAGTCCACCATGTTAAAGCTTCTCCCATCAGCTGGTACGACGCGTAATCAGTCTTCTGCGCTTCCGGGCATGCCATGCGTTCGAAAATATGCTCAATCATCTGCAGCCACCTTGCTGCAGCCTCAGGGTTGTCTTCACCCTCAAAGGTAGGTGGTTGGAAGTTGCGGAAGTCTTTCAACCTCCGACGGGCAATTTCTTCTGCATTTTCATGCAGTGGGGGTTGGTTCTGATTCTGTTGCCTATGGTCGCGCCATTCTTGGCTCATATTCTGGATGAACGTTGCCAGTCCCCCAATGGTAGTGATAAGATCCTCTTCCGCATCGCCAGTCCTTCCCCGAGTTGAACCGCGACCACCCGCCATGATTCTGCACTCACAATATCAGGAAATGAGTTGATCAGGCTCACCGCAAGTTATTCATGGCAGCAGTCCCAAGTAGGTACTCGAGTTCAATTCGGACAAGTTAGCTATGCATCCGTGTCTTATCACCGAACAGTCCTACCAATCTAACTATACTAGCTAATACATATACTTAAACTATAGCACATTTAGGCAGTCAATCAGCAGATAAACACAAACAACAATCACTTCAATCAAACACAAGCAAATCCATGGACCAAACTGCTCTGATACCAATTAGTGTAACGCCCTCCCTTGTATGCATCCAAGAGAGTCGTTTGCTAAGCGGAATTAGAGTCGTTAACGTCACATGAGCTAGCAAAGCAGTATACAAATCCGTATAAAAATTTCATCACTTAAATTCTTTTCATAAAGGTTTTCCAAAATAGCTGCTGTTCACAAAAGTTCAAGCTAACATAGAGATGATAAAGATTACAGTCATCCAAGAGTACCAAAACATTAGTCATTACAGTCATCCAATTAAACAAACAGCAACAGATATAATCCACGCATCAGCAAGCAACAGCAAAACATCACGTCTTCATGTGCTTTTATGTCCTCCTGCCATTTAGGAAAATAGCAGCCCCGAAGGGGTGAGAATAATCCCAGTAGTGTGGCAATAAAACCAGTAATATAACAATATTAACTAGGCACAAAATCATAAACAGTCACTTCAACATATCCTTGTTCCTTTTCCTTTTTCATCATATTCATATATTGCGTATATAACGCCTTTCCTTTGCGCTTTTAGCACCGTCGTGCGCGCACTTCACAGTGGAATCAAATATACCCTTGGCACCTGAGCTCCATGTGGATTCCATCTGTGGGCCTATGCGGACTGATGCCAAGTGTCCCATACCCCGGTACCTTGGGGATGCCTATATGATGCTTGCTCATACACATGGTCCTGTACATAACTATTCTAAAACAAGGCCTATATGATTTTGATACATGCATGTCATGCTATGCTTTCACACACACAAAGCGTAAAAATGCGGTATGATGTAAGGTGCATGCATATATACCTTTCATATGCGTTATGCTGCCACATAACGTCTTTACCTCATAATCATATAGCCCTCAGGCACATTTTAGGCAGTTTCCTTTCATCATAATGGAACATAATATTTTTACGGCATATGGAGCATCATGTTACAATTCTATACCAGTAGTCAATAGTCACATTAGGCATCATCGCCTGACACTTACCTTTGTTTGCCTTAAATATTACCAAACCGCAGCGGAGTATCTCACTTCTTAACCGCACCTAAATCAATTACAACTAATCATTTACAGTGGCTATTTACAGCAGAAACAGAGAGCATACAGCAGCGTTTACAGCAGCAAAACAGTGAGCATACAGCAGTGTTTACAGCAGCAAAACAGTGAGCATTTGCAGCAGCAAAACAGTGAGCATACAGCAGTGTTTACAGCAGCAAAACAGTGAGCATACAGCAGCGTTTACAGCAGCAAAACAGTGAGCATACAGCAGTGTTTACAGCAGCGAAACAGTGAGCATACAGCAGTGTTTACAGCAGCAAAATAGTGAGCATACAGCAGTGTTTACAGCAGCAAAACAGTGACGTTTTAAACAGAAACAGAGACGCTTTTAAAACAGAAACAGTGGCGTTTTTAAAACAGAAACAGTGGCACTTTGAACTTCCAAAACAGTGGCATAAATCTTGGTTTTTGGACATTGAAACAGTGGCATATTATGGACTAAAACAGTGGCATTTGATGCATAAAAATAGTGGCATTTTATGCATATATACAGTGGCATATGATGACTAAAACAGTGGCATATTATGCATAAAAACAGTGGCATATGATGACTAAAACAGTGGCCTTTTATGCACAAAAACAGTGGCATTTTAAGCATGGAAACAGTGGCCTTTTATGCATAAAAACAGTGGCATTTTATGCATAAAAACAGTGGCATTTGATGACTAAAACAGTGGCATTTTATGCATAAAAACAGTGGCATTTGATGACCAAAACAGTGGCATTTCATGCATAAAAACAGTGGCTTAGGGAGCACTAAAACAGTGACATATATGTGCAGAAACAGTGGCATCTAATGTGCAGAAACAGTGGTATATAATGTGCAGAAACAGTGGCATATATGTGCAGAAACAGTGGCATATAATGTGCAGAAACAGTGGCATTTTAATGTGATTTTGAGGAACCGAAACAGTGGCATTTTATCTACCAAAACAGTGGCACATCAAACCGAAACAGTGGCACATTTCTTCTACAAATCAGTGGCATATCCATACAAGAAATAGTGGCATAAGCTTAAACATAACCATAAGATTTTTATGCATACAAATCATCATGAAATGACTCCATACTTATACTTTAATCATGCTCAACCAAGGATCCAAAACAAAGCATATACAAGGAGACATTCAAGCACACTTACATGGCTACACAAAGAAAGAGTTCTAAGTTCAAGGCCTACCTCTTGTAGCACACACTTCACCACACCCTTACTAGCTCTCCTTCACAACAAGTCCTCTCTTCCTAGAATGTCCTATGCGCAACAAAGATGAGGATGGACAAACTTGGGCAGCTTCAAGGTTGAGGACAAGGCTGGACAGTGAGGGAATGTGAAGAGGAAACTTACTCTTGCTTGGAGGTCTAGAGTCACGGTTGAGGTGAGGGAAGGAGGAAGTTGGCTAGGCAAAGTCTTCTTGCTCCAAGGAGGCTTGTTGGTGCGGCTAGAGAGAGTGAGGAGGAGGAGGAGAGTTGGCTGCACTTGCACATGAAGCCAGCCCCTTCCTCATGCGCAAATTTAAAGGGAAAAGGGAGGAGGAGTTGCTATGATTAACCATCATGCAAAATTCTGATTACTTGAAGGGATGGGGCTGCATACAAGGGCTGAATCAAGCAAGGGTTTTGCTTCTAATTTACTTTATTCACATGCAAGGGGGTGAGGGAGATATGTTCAGCTTTGAGGGCTGTCCTAAGTCAGAGAAATTTCTGCACAATTGACCATGATTTGCGCACCTAGAGGAGTGGAAAGGAAGTGTCATGAGCACATGCAAGAGCTTTGCTAAGTCAACAAGTAAAACAACTATGTGGCAGCCCAAAAATCTGCATTTAAGCAGCCTTGGTGCGCAATGATGAGGGGGAAAGAGGTGCATCAAGAGTGCAGTTTTGTGACAGCCCAAATTCAGATTTTGGAGCTGCACAAAATGATGAAAATGCAGCCAAAAATCCTCTTATGATGCATGTGAAAACAAGGCAGGTTTGGCTCATGATGGGCTGCAAAAGCTTGCCAAAAATCTGCACAAAACAGTGTCATGATGGAAGTGCAAGAGGGTTCTCCAAGTCAACAAGTTAGGCAGTTTGTGTCATAAAAAAAATCTGCACCAAGACCCCTCCCATGTGCGCCAAAATGGGAAATATGCAGCCTAAAATCATGCTCAAAGGTCCATGTGTCTTCCATGCAATGAGGTTTAAATCAAGTGATGCATAAACAAGGTGAGGTGGCGGTTTAACAAGAGAAAATGGCAGCTTATTAAGTCCTTAATCACACTCTCTTGTGCGCATGAAAGGGTGGGAATTATCCTTGCCATGTGAGAGTTACTTGATACACAAGACACCTTAGTTGGACAAGGCTTAGGGGAGATAAGGGTGGACACAACCTTGGGCTGAATTAGCTTGATCCAAGAGCCATCCTTGGGCCATTGGCCACACACACAAAAGGATCCAATCACAAATCCAATAGTAACAAGTCCACACACACTAGCCCACATCCAAATACTAATGCCTTCTAAACACACTCACATTACTCATATGATTAAATTCACATGTCTACATATGTACCCTCCTATGATTTAATGTAATTAATTACCTTAGTCTTATCCAAGGATAAAGATCAAACAATTAGCAAGCCTACACCATAAATCCGAATTCTATAACATATAGTACTTATGTATTTTACTAATTATGCGGGATGTTACAAAAACTGTCCTCAAAGAACGGCCACGTCATCACATGACCCTGAATCTCAAAAGCATGAAAGGTGTTCATCCACCACTCATGGGAATCTCCCTCCAGCATGTAAGTCGTAAACATAAGTTTCTGCGGCTCTGTGCACTGCATCACCCTGAAAATCTTGTCCAAGGCCTAGAGCCATCTAGCAGCAGCAATGGGATCATACTTCCCATCAAAAGAAGGTGGCTTATGCTTGCGGAAAGCATTCAGCCTATAGTCAATCTCATCACGATTCTCCCCATGCTATGGGATAGTCTGCATCGCCAAACTAACGTGGCTGCCATCCCCCACATGACTCTGACTGTCGTCCTGCTGACTGGGTGGAGGTGGCGGTGGCGGTGGTGGAGGTGGTGGCAGAGGTAACTGACCCTCAGGGCGGCCAGCCCTCATCTCCTCCATCATGACCCTCATCATGGTCATATTCGCCAATCGGTTTGCCTCTAGAACATCTTCCATGGCTTTCCGGTTCGCCTCACGTATGACGTCCATCATTGCCTGTTTGGCCAATCTAGCGGCCTCCTGATCGGCTAGTCTCGCCGCCTGCATCTCAGCTAATGCAGTCAGGACCGGGTCAGGTTGACCCACATTATGATCTTGGTTCCTCCTAGGTTGTACCATGACTCTGCACAAGTTACACAAATAATGAGTTGATCAGGCCCATGAAATGTGGTCACATATGCATCATCATAAAAAAACCAGACAGAGAGAACACAAGATAGACACACAGCTAAGCATCCTAAATTATTTGCAACACATACAGGCTTTTCCCTAGAAAGTGCTCTGATACCATAAAATGTAACACCCAGTGTATACCTGGTTTGTTAACACCTCATCGTATTAAGCCATGCTTAATTAATATGCGGAAAAAAAATTTCTTTAATTCAATTATGACATCATTATAATTACCAAATTAAATTACTCATTTCATTTTCAAAACTTCGCCTGTATATGAATGCAAATGGACATCTAACTGAAATACCTCATATTTATATATAACAAGTTCCTACATTATTACAACTTGGACATAAAATTCAACAAAGTCAGACGTGGCATGGACAACCCCCATGCTCACACAAACAGGGCAACATTTCCAATAGAGTCTCAACATAAATATCATATAAATGAAACTAAAGACAGAATAGCAGCAAATAAAATCCAGCATGTGCATAACAGTCACTCTCTAAGTCAGCTCCGGCCTCCTGCCGCTTGAGGTATCAACCCCAGCATTACCTGAACCTGAAATGTTGCCCCAAACGAGGGGTGAGATCTCTAGCAAGAAATCTCAGTAAGACAAGGGGTCCTCAAGGAACTTCCACCCCAAGCTCACTTACATGTGTAATTTAAGTTCTAAAATCAGTTTACAATATAAGTTATGAAAATAGTGCAATGCAACAGATAATCATGTAATGTGTGTCAAATGAATTCTACTCGCTAGAGAGATGCAGGAAATACATCTAAATCCTACAGATAGTGCAAGACGCTACTTGCACCCACCCACAGCCCCACCATATTGTATGACGCTACATACTCAGGCTTTCCATCTAGGTGGAACAACACATACATATTAAAAGCCATTGCACATAACAACTTAAAACAGTTCAAATATAAAAGCATGAAAGCACATTATGCATATAAACCATTCCCCCATGGGGTATGATGGAACCACACGGTGGCTAAATCGAGGACATGAAAGCTTACATGTACCTGTATGCGTCGTAGACTTGAGCTCGGTATCCCAAGGGTCCACACCACAAATAGAATCCAATGCACTCACAGATCTGGTTCAATGACCATCATAATATCAATATACATATTCTAAATTTCCAAGGCAATCGGATATTATTTTCTTTTTCATTTCGAATCTGGAGGTCCTTTTTAATGCTTACCATTTATTTTATTTTATTTTAGGTGATTATTTTCTTATATATATATATATATATATATATATATATATATATATATATATATATATATATATATAATATAATATACTATATATATATAACGAAAGCATATACATATATATAATCGAAAGCTACTTCCTGGAAGTCATACTTTGGTAATCATAAATGAAAGCATACATAAATATATAATCGAAAGCTACTTCGTGGGTAATGACTTTGTTATATATATATATAACAACTTAATTGTCCAAAGTTTATTCACAGATAAGGAACAAACTGCCTTCATATCCATCGACTACACAGTGACCGAGTTCATGAACAAAAGTGTTGGATTTTGAATTGAAAATCACGCAACCCATAACACCAAAACATAAAAAATGACAAGGCAAATGGTAGAGAAAGAAAGTAGCGCACAGTAATTCAACTAACAAGGATTATAACAAAAATTATAGATTTACAAAGGGGATTGTTAAGTTTACCTTGGATCCTTTTGAGAACAGAAAAATGAGAGCTTTAGATGTTGAGAAAACACCCAAAACCTTCAACAGTGGTTTCTCCTTCAACAAGACTAGAGCTTTAACGGTTGAGTGGTGTTTCAATGGAGGAGAGGAGGAGAAAAATGAGAACTTTGGAGGCTTTCCAAGAGAAAAACCAAGTCTCCAAGAAAACCCCAATGACAGCCACAATCAGCAACGGCTGAGGTATTTTAAAAACTTATGTTTTGAGCCAAAAGGGGTATTTATAGCCCATTTAATTTTTAACACACTGAATTAGCACAAATAGCTACACTTAGCCTTTTACTCCCAAACATAGGATTCTGAATCTACTCGTTTTTCTAATATTTGTCATATTTTTATTTTATTTTTCGCAGCACCTTTCCGGTACTCGCTTTTACATAGCCAGTATCAGTTCTGGCACCAGTTCTCATTATTTCGACCTGAAACTTGTTTTACTAGTCATACATATTATTCTAGTAGTATAAATATTTTTATTATAATTTTCCGGGATACTTCATCGGTACGCATTTATACCGAGTAGCAGAACCGATATCTGCACTTTTCGTCCGAAAAACGACTTTCAGCATTCTTATTCACTCGACATAATTATTTAAGCCTCATAATAATTATTAGGGTCAATTATGGAATTATTTCCTAATTCTCATATTTATTTAATTATTTTTTCTTAATTAACGGTGCGAGTTCTTACATAAAGCTTCAACCTCTGAGCGTTAACAGTAAAACTTCGGTCAGAGTCCCAAGAACATATTTCCACCGCTCCATAAGGCTTCATGCTCTTAACTACAAATGGTCCAGACCATCTGGACTTCAATTGCCTGGAAACAATTTCAACCTTGAGTTGAATAACAGCACCTGATCTCCCACTTTGAAATCCCTAGGTGTGATCTTCCTATCATGCCATAATTTAGTCTTCTCCTTGTATAGGCTGGCACTCTCATATGCTTGCAGACGGAATTCATCTAGTTCATCCAATTGCAGCAACCTTTTTTCACCTGCTGCCTTGGAGTCAAAGTTTAAAAACTTGACATCCCACAATGCTCTATGCTCCAACCCAAATGACATGCTTTCCCAAACAACAATTGAAATGGAGACATTCCAATTAGAGTCTTGAATGCTGTCCTGTATGCCCACAAGGTGTCATCAAGTTTCTTGGACCATTGAGTCCTAGCATTCCCAACAGTCTTCTCCAATATTCTTTTCAATTCCCTGTTGGAAATTCCAACTTGACCACAAGTCTGCGGATGGTATGGAGTGCTTATCTTGTGTCTGACTCCATACTTTGCAAGAGCATATTCAACCCACCTATTATCAAAATGAGTGCCCCCATCACTGATGATGGCTCTCGGAATTCCAAATCTGGCAAGGATGTTCTTTCTCAAAAAGGCAATCACTACCCGAGAATCGTTAGTTGGAGTGGCTATGGCTTCAACCCATTTAGAAACATAGTCAACTGCTACCAGGATATACTTGTTAGAGTAGGATGAAGGGAAGGGTCCCATAAAATCCATACCCCAAACATCAAAAATCTCCACCTCTAGGATGTTATTTAAAGGGATTTCATGTCTCCTGCAGATGTTCCCAGTTCTTTGGCAATTGTCACATGCCTCCATATATTTTCGGGCATCCTTGTACAATGTAGGCCAGTAAAAACCACTCATCAAAACCTTGGTTGTTGTTCTCTCACCTGCAAAGTGACCACCATAGGCTGAACCATGACAGTGCCATAAAACACTCTTCTGCTCCTCCTTTGGAATACATCTTCTTATTACTCCATCAGAACATCTATAGAAGAGATATGGTTCATCCCAGATGTATCTCCTCACATCATGCAGAAATTTCTTCCTCTGCTGGTAAGTGAAATCCTTTGGCATGGCTCTAGCAACTCTGTTGTTAGCAAAATCAGCAAACCATGGTGGGGTGTCAACAGACAAAACTTGATTATGCACCAACTGAGAAACAATGCTTATAGCCATTATTTGCTCATCAGGAAACTCTTCCTTGATCACTACTTCCGGACATTCTTGTAAATTTGTCTCTGTGATCCTTGATAAATGATCAGCTACCAAGTTTTCAACTCCCTTTCTGTCCTTAATCTCTACTTCAAACTCTTGTAGAAGTAACATCCACCGGAGCAACCTGGGTTTAGCATCCTGCTTGGCTAACAAATACTTCAAAGCTGCATGGTCAGTATAAACAATAACCTTAGACCCTAGCAGATATGACCTGAATTTGTCAAATGCATACACTATTGCCAATAACTCTTTTCTGCAGTAGCATAATTCTTTTGTGCTTCATTAAGAATTTTACTGGCATAGTAAATGACATGCAATAATTTATCCTTCCTTTGACCTAGCACTACTCGCACAGCAAAATCACTAGCATCACACATAAGTTCAAAAGGAAATGAAAAATCAGGTGCCATGATTATGGTGCAGTAATCAACTTGTCTTTCAACATATTAAATG
Source organism: Gastrolobium villosum (assembly GCA_032173675.1). Classification (NCBI taxonomy): domain Eukaryota; kingdom Viridiplantae; phylum Streptophyta; class Magnoliopsida; order Fabales; family Fabaceae; genus Gastrolobium; species Gastrolobium villosum. The sequence goes on from JAVKPL010001772.1 coordinate 143,795, forward strand.
CATGCAAGCAGTCATTAGTAAACAGAAATTCTTGATCCTTTCCTAACAACCTGCACAATGGTTTTGCTATCTTTGAAAAGTCTTTTATGAAACGACGGTAAAATCCAGCATGTCCTAGAAAACTTCTCACACCTTTAACATTTATGGGAGGGGGTGGTTTCTCTATAACAGAGATTTTGGCCTTATCTACTTCAATTCCTCTGTTGGAAACTTTGTGTCCCAAAACAATACCCTCTGTCACCATGAAGTGACATTTCTCCCAATTCAGCACAAGATTGCAATCTTGGCATCTTTTCAAAACACTATCCAAGTTTTCTAAACATGCATCAAAAGTAGGACCAAACACAGAAAAATCATCCATGAAAATCTCAATGCATCTTTCTACCATGTCAGAAAATATGGAAAGCATGCACCTTTAAAAAGTTACGGGTGCATTGCATACGCCAAAAGACATCCTCCGGTATGCAAATATTCCATAGGGGCAAGTGAATGAAGTTTTCTCCTGATCTTCTGGAGCCACAGCTATCTGATTATACCCTGAGCATCCGTCTAAGAAACAGTAGAAAGCATGTCCTACTAATCTCTCTAGCATCTGGTCCAGGAATGGAATAGGGAAATGGTCCTTTCGGGTTGCTTTGTTGAGTCTCCGGTAGTCTACACACATCCTCCAGCCAGTCACTGTTCTTGTAGGGATCAGTTCATTATTTTCATTTCTGACTACAGTCATCCCTCCTTTCTTGGGTACTGCTTGAACTGGACTCACCCAAGCACTGTCTGAAATAGGGTAAATCATTCCAGCATAAAGTAACTTCACCACCTCTTTCCTCACTACCTCTTTCAGAGTGGGATTAAGTATCCTCTGTGGTTGCCTCACTGGTTTGACTTCTTCTTCCATCAGTATCTTGTGAGTGCAGAATGAAGGGTTGATACTCTTAAGATCTGAAAACGACCAGCCCATGGCTGTCTTGTTCTTCTCGAGTACCTCTACCAACTTCACTTCCTCCCCTTCAGATAAGAATGCATTGATAATAGCTGGGTAGGTTTGATCATCCCCAAGGAACACATATTTCAAATTTGAAGGCAGTTCTTTTACCTTAGGTGCTCCCTTAGGAATGACATCCACCTTCTGTTCAAGCTCCTCAACTACCGGTGCTTCCTGATAATATTCCCCACTGGTCTCTTCCTTACATTGGTCTTCCTCTAATAACAGGTCCTCTTCTCCTGTTACTTCATCCACAACCTCCTGGATGACATCAATCCTGAAACAATCCTCAACATCAACAGGATGTTTAATTGCTTCAAACACATCAATTGTGACTGTCTCTTCATTCACCCTTAGCATAAGCTTCCCTTGTTCAACATCAATCAAGGATCTAGCAGTTGCTAAGAATGGCCTCCGTAGAAGTAAAGGGCTTTCAGTATCTTCTGCTTCCATATCTAGAATCACAAAGTCCACTGGAAAAATGAACTTATCCACCTTAACCAAAACATCTTCTACCACACCTTCCGGTCTCTTGATAGACCTATCTGCAAGATGCAGAATAAGATTAGTATCCTTCAATGAGTTGATTCCCAAGGCTCTACATAAAGTCAATGGCATCACATTTATGCTAGCCCCCAAATCACAAAGTGCCTTCCCTACTTCCACATCTCCAATGGCAATAGGGATGCTGAAACTTCCTGGATCTTTTAATTTTGGTGGAAGTTTCTTCTGGATAAGGGCACTACACTCTTCTGTTAAGGCTACTATCTCACCATCCTTCAGTTTCCTCTTCTTAGACAGAATATCCTTCATGAACTTGGCATAGTGAGGCATGTTCTCCAAGGCCTCAGCAAATGGAATGTTGATCTGCAACTTCTTAAAGATATCCTGAAATCTTGCATAATGCTATTTCTGGATTTCTTGCTTCAACCTCTGAGGATAAGGAACCTTGGCATATGGGGGCAAGTTAATGGGCTGATCTTGCCTATCAGCCATTTTCTTCTTCTCCCACTTCATCATCTTCTTAGGTGAGGAGTTATTTTCAACTACTACCTCATCTTTTTTCTTATCTTCCTTCACTATTTCTTTTTCATCATCTTCTACTACATCCTCTACAATTACTTCTTCTTCATCCTTCTTGCCTTCCACTTTCTTTTGAATAGGCTGAAGCACAAGCCCACTTCTTATAGTTATAGCTTTGCAGTGCTCATTTGTATTCACCATTGTATCACCAGGGAACTTGCCCTGTGATCTCTCAGATATCTTCCTTGATAACTGACCAATCTGTGTCTCCAAATTCTGGATGGATGCTTCCTGGTTTATGAATGAAGTTTTAGTTTCTTGCATATATGCAGAAGTTTCTTCTCTGAAAGAATTTGACCCTTGAATGAAATCTTGAGTAGTCTTTGATAACTGGGCAAAAGCTTTCTCCCATGCAGAAGTATCTCCTTGCTGTGATGAATGCGGTGGAGGAGGATGCAATGGAGGATTTAACTGATGGTTGGAACTGTAACTAAACCCAGGGTGTTGATTCCTATTCTTCCATGGTGGCACATGTAGATTTATCCCTTGGGTGTTAGGGTTCCTCTGATCATACCATACTCCATTAACCTCAGCTTCTTCTGGAGACACCCCATAATCACAATCATCTATTACATGGCTTTTCCCACAAATTGCACACACACAGTTAGTGTCCATTGAAGCAACCTTTTGATTGGATAGTTGCTTAGTGAGAGCATCCAATTGTTGCTGTTGCTCTTTCTGAGTTTGCATCAATTGATCATTCTTGGCTAGCAGAGCATCATACCCATCCAACTTAATGATTCCTGTTCTTCTATCAGCCACTGGAGCATTGTTACAATTATCGTTACAAAAGAAAACACTATTATAATTAACATTACAATTACCGTTACAACGGTTACAATCCATTACCGTCACATTACCGTTATATTATATTCCATCCGTTACATTACCGTTATATTATATTCCATTACCGTTACATTCCATCGCCCTTCAAACCAACCTCGTCCTCGAGGTTGAGTTATAATAATACCAGGGTCAAAGATAACAATTTGACCAGGTGTCTTCTTAAATGAGAGAAAAAGCTCCCTGATCATACCACCATAAACTACACCATGCAGTGGAAGGGGCGTCTTTTTGAACAGCAGCTCTGTATTTTTCCAATTGGAGTGTAGCAGTTTGAGGTTAGAGGTATCATCATGGGCAGTCATTTCAGCAAACATCTTGTGTGCATAACAAGATAATCTCTGCCTAGCCAAATTAGGGTCACAAACCATTGCACAAGTTGAATCTGGTGGCTTAGGCAAGGATGGCTTAGCACTCAGTGTGTAGGGAATGTCAACACCAAAGATCTCAGAGCGTGGAGCAATAATACCGTACACAGGGAGTTCAAATACAGGAACCTGGAATGGATGAGGGTGGTTCGGGACATCTGAGATCTGGAAGGAAAGATCTGCAATGAACAAGGGTGTTCCCTTAGCAACAAATGATCCACCAAACGAAATGGAGGCTGAGGACGCTCCACCAATTGGAGCTAGTGCAGAGCTTGTGGGCACGCTCATTGATTGTGGGAGGGGCTTCGGGTTTCCTTAATCGCTGACGCAAGATATCCACAAAATATCCTTTGAATCCTAGTAGCAGCTATATCTTTTAGATCAACGTGTATCTTATCGATATCAGCCCTAATCTTTGTGAAATCAGATCGTAACTCAGCTCGAACCCTTGCGAAATCAGATTGCATCTTGGCCCTAGCCCTTGCGACGTCAGCACGTGATTCTGTAAGGGACTGGTCGATTGCATGAAGTATTACAGTGATATCATCCCAGCATGATGGAATGGTAGGTGAGATTGAAGGGTGAGATTGGGGATCAGTGATCTTTGTGGAAGAGGATGAATGTTACTTCTAGCTATGGAGGAAGAGTAGATCGATGAAAGCACCATTGTAGCAGATGCTACAGAAGAAGAAGATTGCAGAAAGGATAAGAGGAGGAGAAGAGGGAATTGAGAGAGAAAGAGTCAAGGGAGAGATTAGAATTTCCAATAATTTTTTGATATCATTTCTTAACACCACATACCTACTTATAACCATGAAGGATGGATGTTACAAAAGAAAACACTATTACAATTAACGTTACAATTACCGTTACAAAAGAAAACACTATTACAATTAACGTTACAATTACCATTACAACGGCTACATTCCATTACCATTACATTACCGTTGTATTATGTAACGCCCTCCCTTGTGTGCATCCAAGAGAGTCGTTTTCTAAGCGGAATTAGAGTCGTTAACGTCACATGAGCTAACAAAGCAGTATACAAATCCGTATAAAAATTTTCAACACTTAAATTCTTTTCATAAAGGCTTTCCAAAATAGTCATTGTTCATAAAAGTTCAAGCTAACATAATTATGATGAAGACTACAGTCATCCAAAAGTTTCAAAACATTAATCATTACAGTTATCCATTTAAACAAACAGCAACACTGATAATCCACGCATCAGCAATCAACAGCAAAATATTACTCCTTCATGTGCCTTTATGTCCTCCTGCCATTTAGGAAAATAGCAGCCCCGAAGGGGTGAGAATAATCCCAGTAGTGTGGCAATAAAACCAATAATATAACAATATTAACTAGGCACAAAATCATAAACAGTCACTTCAACATATCCTTGTTCCTTTTTCCTTTTTATCATATTCATATATTGCGTATATAACGCCTTTCCTTTGCGCTTTTAGCACCGTCGTGCGCGCACTTCACAGTGGAATCAAATATCCCTTGGCACCTGAGCTCCATGTGGATTCCAACTGTGGGCCTATGCGGACTGATGCCAAGTGTCCCATACCCCGGTACCTTGGGGATGCCTATATGATGCTTGCTCATACGCATGGTCCTGTACATAACTATTCTAGAACAAGACCTAAATGATTTTGATACATGCATGTCATGCTATGCTTTCACACACACAAAGCGTAAAAATGCGGTATGATGTAAGGTGCATGCATATATACCTTTCATATGCGTTATGCTGCCACATAACGTCTTTACCTCATAATCATATAGCCCTAAGGCACATTTTAGGCAGTTTCCTTTCATCATAATGGAACGTAATATTTTTACGGCATATGGAGCATCATGTTACAATTCTATACCAGTAGTCAATAGTCACATTAGGCATCATCGCCTGACACTTACCTTAGCTTTCCTTAAATATTACCACGGCAGCGAAATATTCTCACTTCTTAAGCGCACCTAAATCAATTAAAACTAATCATTTACAGTGGCTATTTACAGCAGAACAGAGAGCATACAGCAGTGGCTTACAGCAGTCAAAACAGTGAGCATTTACAGCAGCAAAACAGTGAGCATACAGCAGCAAAACAGTGAGCATACAGCAGCAAAACAGTGAGCTTACAGCAGCAAAACAGTGAGCATACAGCAGTGTTTACAGCAGCAAAACAGTGAGCATACAGCAGCAAAACAGTGAGCATTTACAGCAGCAAAACAGTGAGCATACAGCAGCAAAACAGTGAGCATTTACAGCAGCAAAACAGTGAGCATTTACAGCAGCAAAACAGTGAGCATACAGCAGCAAAACAGTGAGCATTTACAGCAGCAAAACAGTGAGCATTTACAGCAGCAAAACAGTGAGCATACAGCAGCAAAACAGTGAGCATACAGCAGTGTTTACAGCAGCAAAACAGTGACGTTTTAAACAGAAACAGTGGCGTTTTAAAACAGAAACAGTGGCGTTTTTAAAACAGAAACAGTGGCACTTGAACTTCCAAAACAGTGACATAAATCTTGGTTTTTGGACATTGAAACAGTGGCATATTATGGAGTAAAACAGTGGCATTTTATGCATACAAATAGTGGCATAGGAGGACTAAAACAGTGGCATATTATGGAGTAAAACAGTGGCATTTTATGCATACAAATAGTGGCATAGGAGGACTAAAACAGTGGCATTTCTATTCATAAAACAGTGGTATGGAATGACTTAAACAGTGGCATTTTATGCATAAAAACAGTGGCATATGATGACTAAAACAGTGGCATATTATGCATAAAAACAGTGGCATATGATGGCTAAAACAGTGGCCTTTTATGCATAAAAACAGTGGCATTTTAAGCATGGAAACAGTGGCATTTCATGACTAAAACAGTGGCATTTTAAGCATGGAAACAGTGGCATTTCATGACTAAAACAGTGGCATTTTAAGCATGGAAACAGTGGCATTTCATGGCTAAAACAGTGGCATTTTAAGCATGGAAACAGTGGCATTTCATGCATAGAAACAGTGGCATTTGATGAGTAAAACAGTGGCATTTCATGCATGAAAACAGTGGCTTAGGGAGCACTAAACAGTGACATATAAGTGCAGAAACAGTGGCATTTTAATGTGCAGAAACAGTGGCTTTTAGGTGCAGAAACAGTGGCTTCTAATGTGCAGAAACAGTGGCTTTTAATGTGCAGAAACAGTGGCTTTTAATGTGCAGAAACAGTGGCTTTTAGGTGCAGAAACAGTGACATTTTAATATGATTTTGAGGGACCGAAACAGTGGCATCTTATCTACAAAACAGTGGCACATCAAACCGAAACAGTGGCACATTTCTTCTTTAAAACAGTGGCCTAATTATACAAAACAGTGGCATATAATTTTAAGCATGATCATGAGACTTTTACTCTACAACTTATGCATACAAGTCATCATAAAATGGCTCCATACTTATTCTTTAATCATGCTCAACCAAGGATCCAAAACAACACATATACAAGAAGACATTCAAGCATACATACATGGCTACACTAAGAAAGAATTCAAAGTTCAAGGCCTACCTCTTGTAGCACACCCTTCTAAGTTAAGAATCACACCACCTTCTAGCTTCACTACACACAAGTCCACACTTCCTAAGAGGTCCTATGCGCAACAAGGTGAGGAACAAGGTTAGCACTAGCTAGGTGTATGGTCAAGGTTGAGGTGAGGGAAGGAGGGAATGTTGGCTGCACTTGGTCTTTCTTCCTCCTAAGGTTCTTGCAAGGCTAAGCTAGAGTGTGAGGGAGAGGGGAAAAGAGGTGGCTGCACAAGTGAATGGGGGGGGCAGCCCCTCTTGTGCGCAATTTAAAGGGAGAGGGGGAGGAGGTTGTAATGATTTAACATCATGGTAAAAATCTGATTGCTTGAAGGAGTGGGGCTGCATGCAAGGGCTGAACAAGCAAAGTGTTGGCTTCTAAATTACTCTATGTACATGCAAGGGTGGAGGAGTGATATGTTCAGATTTGGTGCTGACCTTAAGTCAGAAAATTTTCTGCATTATTGACCAAACTATGCGCATAGGTGAGGGTGTGAGGGAGGTTCACTAAGTCAACAATTAATTCAACATGGTGGCAGCCCAAAAATCTGCATTTTAGGCAGCCTTGGTGCGCAATGATGAGAGGAAAGAGATGCATCATGAGTGCAGTTTTGTGACAGCCCAAATTCAGATTTTGGAGCTGCACAAAATGATGAAAATGCAGCAAAAAGACCTCTTATGATGCATGTGAAAACAAGGCAGGTTTGGCTCATGATGGGCTGCAAAAGCCTTGCCAAAAATCTGCACAAAACAGTGTCATGATGGAGGGTGTAAGTGGTTCACCAAGTCAACAAGTTAGGCAGTTTGTGTCATAAGAAAAAAAATCTGCACCAAGGTCCCTCCCATGTGCGCCTAAATGGATGAGTATGCAGCCTAAAAACATGCTAAATTGCACATGTGTCTACCATGCAATAAAATTAAAATCAAGTTATGCATAAGCAAGGTGAGGTGGCGGTTTAGCAAGGGAAAGTGGCAGCTTATTAAGGTCCTAATTACTCTCCCTTGTGCGCATGAATGAAGGGGAAAAACAACTAGCCAAGTAGTGTTCCTTGCTGCACAAGGCAGCCTTGTTGGACTAGGCTTTAAGGAGGATAAGTGGTTACAACTTTGGGCTAAAACAAGGTAGGTTCCAAGGCCATCCTTGGGCCATTGGCCACACACCAAAAATCCAATCACACAAGTCCAATATTAACTAGTCCACACACACACACACTAGCCCACATCCAAACACTAATGCCTTCTAACACACACTCACATTACTCATAAGATTAAATTCACATGTCTACATATGTACCCTCCTAAGATTTAATTTAATTAATTACCTTAGTCTTATCCAAGGTTAAAGGTTATACAATTCACAAGCCATTACACATAAACCATACATCCGAATTCTACACATGCACACATAGCCTATAGTACTTATGTATTCTACTAATTATGCGGGATGTTACATATTATATTTCATCCATTACATTACCGTTATATTATATTCCATTACCGTTACAGCCATCTTGTACCATGAAATGACATTTTTCCCAATTTAGCACTAAGTTAGTTTCCTGACATCTTTTCAAAACCTTAGCTAAATTAACTAAGCATGAATCAAAGCAGGAACCAAACACAGAAAAATCATCCATAAAAACTTCTAAATATTTTTCTACCATATCAGAAAAGATAGAAAGCATACACCTTTGAAATGTCGCGGGTGCATTGCAGAGGCCAAATGGCATCCTCCTGTAGGCAAAAAATCCAAATGGGCACGTGAAAGCTGTCTTTTCTTGATCCTTTGGTGCTACTGGAATTTGGTTATAGCCGGAATATCCATTCAAAAAGCAATAAAAAGCATGACCGGCTAACCTTTCCAGCATTTGATCAATAAATGGAAGAGGAAAATGATCTTTTCTGGTGGCTGAGTGTAACATCCCGTCTAACTATAACCTTATTTAAAGTACGATTAGGAAGGTGTAGGATATTTATTTTGGAATTTTGCTCGTGTATATGCTAGGATGGGATTAAATAAAATTATGGAACCAATTCATATTCCTATGGAAGGTAAATATTTAATTTTAAATATGAGACATCTTAGTCATGAATGTATATTTAATTTTATTGAAACATAGAAGGTGAAATTATTATAAGAATTATTGGACCCGAAATAGATAGTGTGAGTGTAATTACTATAGATGTAGGAACTCTAGTTACTAACTAGAGGGAACAAGAAATAATAATGAATATTATATTTCATAAGAATATTTAAATTGTCATGAATTAAATGTCGAAATAAATATTTTCTAAGGATATTTTTGGGAACCCTTATGAAAACTCAAATTACAACTTGGTGGTTTCATGAAACAATAGGGTTTATGTGTATTATTAGGTCCAAGTTCTCCCATGGGCCACGGGCCATAATGTTAGGGCAGCCTTATATTTCTTTTTTTTTCATGATCCTAAGATTATCATTAAACATAATCTACACCCTTGCCCTTGATTGGCCATAAGGAGCCACATGTCTAACCTTATCTCTCACCAAGTTGCTTGCATGAAATCCTATTGGTCTAAGATAAACCTCATCCAAATTTATCCTTTTCTTTGTGCGCTTAGGGTAGTTGAACTCATTGGAATTGTTAGTCTTTGATTCAGATTTGTTGGATAGCATTGTCTCTCCCTTTATCCCCACTCCTAGCCGTGAGTTCCTAAAAGGCGAAACACCAATCAATCCTATTTCCTTCTCATTTACTCACTCAAATAGTGAATTCTTAGGGAGGAAAACAGAATACTTGAACACATTCTTCTTTCTAGTTCAGCCGTGTAACCATTAGCAAGGAGGCTGAAGCTCAACACCCTTTCCCTCCTCTTGTGCGCACAACCTACTTCAAGTAGGAGAAGGTAAGGTACTCCTCACTGCCCTCTAGTTTCCCCCACTTGGATTGATTTCTGATCAAACCCTTCTTTTGTTGGACCATGGTTCTGCCTTGTTGGAGTCACTCATTCCCTTGCATACAGCTGGTTCCTACGTTTTGGGACAATGGAGAGTGAAGTTGTTGCCCTTCACTCGAATGGATGACTCTTGGATGCAGCCAAGAAGTTAAATTTGAGTCCCAAGCTCTTCCTTCCTTCTCTGTTTCGGCCCCTTGCATGTAAGAGAGAGATATATGTCCTTATTTTGTTTTATTTCCTTCTCTTTGTTCTGCTCAACCGATAGCTATGTATGATGAAAATGTATTTTTTTCTTTCTTCAAACCTTTCTGTGCTTCTTGTTGGTTCAGCCCTCACTTATGTCATAGGAGGATATTTTATCTTGGTTACTCCTTCCCTTAGATTCTGTTAAATTGGGCAGCCCTGGAAGTTAATGCTTATAAGCTCAAACTGAAATTTGGTGAACTTGGAATTAGCTCATTTTAACTGTTGGACTGTTTCTCATAGTAGAAAATAAAATAAAATAATAGGCCTTATATGTGACTGCATGCTGAAAATGATATGTTAATAATCCTTTAGTTCAGGCTGAGAGGGTGTGAGTAGGTGATGATTACAAAACATAACCGGTATGTACTTGGAACCTTGGGTTATCTTGGAACATGATGGCAAGTTGTATGAGTTTTAGTGAAACTTAAATTGGGGCAGTTCAGCTCTAGAATTGATAAGGTATTTGGAAATGATCCTATAAAGTTATGGTGGTATTTTGACAAATTAAATATGTGTTGGAAATTACTATATCATGGTTCAACGGTTGGAAGTTGGATCCATTCATGTATTTCTATATATGTGGATGCCTCGGCCCTGTTGTGTCATTAATGGGTTTGGTAACTTGTACAAAGGTGCTGTATGTAATATTATGTTAAAGAAAGAAATAAGATACCTTATGGGATGGTCCTAAAACTGAACCTGTAGGAATAAGGGGCATTAGATTTTTGACAATTGCTATTCGATTAGTGGACTAAATATAAGGCAGAAAACTATTAATATTAAAGCATAATAAATCAGTTAGAAGTGTAGGATTAGAAAGAGAATAATTTTGGATTACAAACCTCTTTTACTTCCCTTTGTTCGGCCTCTTTATGTAATTGAATGGGGATGTATCTTGTTCTCATTTTTTTTGTTCTGCTTCATTAATCAGCCTTTGTCAAACCTTGTACAGATTGATAACTTATGTAAATAGCATGCATACCTTATGTCTCTAGCATGCACCCGTGACCTTGTAAATAACAACATGAAAATAATAAAGGAGTGGCACCTAATTGTTGGAAAAGAAACCGAACCTATTTGCATGGAAGAGTATGATAATGTCACTTACTATCTATTGACGAAACAAACTCTAAGCCAAATAATCAAATTGGTGCAAGAACCTTGAAACCAGATTTGATTCTAGCCTTGTAGGTGTTAGAACTCTTAAAGACAACATGTTAGATAATTTACTAGCTCATGTATTAGTGATGAAGTTAATGCTTTGCTAAAGAGAAATTGTAACTACCTAATGAGGATGGAAAACCGAGAATGCATGTGTGGTATATATTGGAATCTGCCAGCTAAGAACAATTGGTCAATTAATATGATGGCAGAAAATTCGCTAGGTATATGTACAAGGAAACCGAGTATAAACCAAGAATCTGGGAGAAGGGAAAAGCTATGTAAGGCATAGGAAAGATATGTAATAAATTCTGATTTGGTGCATATGTTTGTCTAGGTGCACAAGGTCCTATACAATCGGACTGTTTGATGATATTTGGAATGCTTGGTTAAAAAGGTTAAAGACTCAAGGTATGTGTTAGGCGATATTACCTTCTGTGACTGTTAGCTGGTGCATGGATTGTGAGCGTTGCTCTCATGTTCGGATTTTTGGATATGTTACTTGGATTCTGCTCTTGGACTTGAAATGCTGTATATTCTGTTTTAATTACTCCGCAACATCTTGATATTGAATCCATAAGCTATATGTGATCTTGATTATTATCTAGTCATGCATACACATTCATTATTTTTAATTATGTGTCTGTGTGTGATCCATGACTTAGCATACATGCATAATTTTCATGTTGACTTCCGAAAATATGTATGAAAAGTATGCATACGTTTGAGCACGCATCATGTAGGCATCCCTCGGTACTAGGGTCTTGGGACAGCTGGCTTCAGTCCGCATAGGTCGCAGTTGGAACCCTCTTGAGGAGCCACTAAGGGAATTTCACTGTGCTTGTTAGTACGTGCACCGTAGTGCTATGAACGTACTCTTGGCGTTATATACGCATCTTGACTAGTAATCTTGGCGTTATATACGTAATATGATAATGCTTAGTATTTGTCGGATTTATCTTGATGATGCGACTATTTTGTAATTCTGTATCTAGTTAATATTGTTGCATTACTGGTTTTGTTGCCACACTACTGGGATTTTTCTCACCCCTTCGGGGCTGCTACTTTTATAAAATGGCAGGAGGATGGAAGAGCATTTGAAGACATGATTATATGGACATTTTGCTGTTATGTGCTGATTGCTGTTTGAACCTTTGCTGTTACCGTTTGACTGTTGGGTGACTGTATAAATATTTTGAGAAGTTGGATTATTTGTCACACATGATTTAGCTACTGTTTTGAGACTTTTAATCAGTCAGTACCTTGAATAATTCTAAAAAAAACGATTTATGGAAATAATTTATGAACGTTTATTTTAAGTGTTGTTTTTCTTTTGAAAACTGATTTTGCGAGCAATTTGTAAGTTGTCGTTCTGGGGCTACAAGCCTCCGAATGAGGCATAATTTATATGCACGTAAAGCCCCAGATGTGTACTTTCAGACTATGTACAAATTATGTTTAAACTATGTAAGTACGAATTATTGTGATTTTCGCAAGTCAGCAGGTTTTTAGAAAAATATATTGAATTCGCGAGCATCTTGCGAGTTTTGTTTTGTGGGGCTATTCACCTCCGAATCGCTTATAATTTATACGTACGTGAAGCCCCGGATGTCTAGTTTCTCCATATCATTAAATATTTTTTTAAGCTGTTGAACTCCATTTTATACAGATTTTATAAGACAGCAATGTTTTCTGGAAAGTTTGGAAATTTCAGCAAGCAGTTTATTCTTGAAATTACTACTGTTTCATAAGCAAATTAATTTCACTCTAAGGTTTTAATTTAAGAGTCAAATTTGAAACTTTTACTTTGGATAAGTCTTAATTTTTTTAAATGTTATCAATAAGCTTTCTTATAAATTGAATTCTTTTTAAACAAGAGAGGGTGTTACACTGAGTTTAGCCTCCTGTAGTCTACACACGTCCTCCAACCAGTAATGGTTCTGGTGGGAATCAACTCATTCTTATCATTCTTTATGACAGTTAATCCTCCCTTCTTTGGAACTGTCTGTACTGGACTTACCCATGCAGTGTCAGAAATTGGGTAGATCATTCCAGCATCCATGAGTTTCATCACTTCCTTTCGGACTACTTCCTTCATTGTTGGGTTTAATCTCCTCGAAGGCTGCCTCATTGGTTTGACATTGTCCTCCATTAGAATCTTGTGAGTACAGAAGGAAGGGTTAATTCCCTTCAAATCAGAGATAGACCACCCAATGGTTGTCTTGTGCTCTTTGAGCACTTTCAACAACTTTTCCTCTTCAATTGGAGACAAGTCTTTATTTATGATGACTGGATAATCCTTTGTATCTCCCAAGAAGGCATATTTAAGAGTTTTAGGCAACTTTTTTAATTCTACCTTTGGTGCCAAAGTGGCTAAATCCTCTCCTTTCTTTTCTAGCACCTCAATGATAGTTTCTCGCTCTTCTTATGGAGCTTCTTCATCTAGATCTTTGAATTCATCTTCATTCTCTAGATCATCAACATCTACTTCTTTGACTGCTTCCTCAATTACATCAAGTCTGAAGCAGTCACTGTGGTCAGATGAGCTCTTCATGGCTTTGAACACATTGATCGTGATTGTCTCATCATTCATATGTAGCTCGAGCTTTCCTTGCTCAACATCAATCATAGCCCGAGCTGTGGCCAAAAATGGCCTTCCAAGTAAAAGAGGTATTGCACTCTCTTCTTCCATATCCAACACAATGAAATCTGCAGGGAAGATAAACTTGTCAACTTTGACAAGGACATCCTCAATGACTCCATTAGGTCTTCTTAACGAACGATCTTCCAGTTGTAAAGAAACCATGGTTGGCTTTAGTTCAGAAATTCCCAATGCTTTGCATAATGACAGTGGCATCAAATTGATGCTTTCTCCAAGATCACATAACGCCCGACCAACATCGATGTTGCCTATGGCAATTGGGATGTTAAAGCTTCCCGGATCTTGAAGCTTTGGTGGGAACTTCTTTGTTATAATGGCACTGCACTATTCAGTAAGTGCTACCATCTCACACTCCTGTAACTTATGCTTTCTTGACAATAAATCTTTCATGAATTTAGCATAGTTAGGCATATTAGCAAGAGCTTTAGCAAATGGAATATTAATATGCAATTTTTTAAATATATCTAAAAACCTTGCATATTGTTGTTTCTGCACTTGCTGCTTGAGCTTCATAGGATAAGGAGGCTTCTCAAAGCGAGAAAAATCCATTGGTTGTTTTGGACCTTCAACAGCTTTCTCATTTTCCTCCTCTTTGTCTTGCCTTGTAGGTTCCTCTTGCACAGTAGCAGATGCTTCTGCTTCCTTCTCACTTTCTGATTCCATCAATGGTTCATCAACTTTCTTTGGCTGAACTACTTTGGGCTTTTCCTGAGGAGTGATCACAATTCCACTCCTAGTCACTATGAACTTGCATTCTTCCTTTGGATTCGCAATAGTATCTCCAGGAAACTGCCCTGGAGTTCTTTCAGCTAACTGCCTGGATAGATGTCCTATTTGGGTTTCTAAATTTCGAATGGAGGCATCCTGATTCTTATGATAGGCTCTGTTCTCCTTCATGAAAGCACTTGTACTTTCCATGTGATCATTTGTGGTCTTAGAAAGCTATTGCTTTCTCTAGATCAGATGGCTCCTTTTGCGGAAGAGGAGGAGGTTGCAGGAAATTATTGGATTTACAATCCAAGCCCCCCCTTGATTTCTCCTCTGAAAATTATTTCCTTGGCCACTATTCTGGTTCCTTGAATAGCCTTGAGTGTTTTGTGGTGGCCTTGGATCATACCACACTCCATTAACTTGGAATGGTTCAGCTCCCATGAGTGTTGGACACTCATTGGATTCGTGCTCTTCCTTACTGTACTCACAGTTAATTGAATTAATTTGATTTGTGGAAATTCGCATCTTATCCAACTTAGCATTCATACTTGCTAGCTATTGCAAAATCACTTTCTGCTCAGCTAATGATGCGTCATGATTCCCTAGTTGTAGAATACCCTTCTTTAATTGAGCTAATTGAGTCAATTGGACTTCTGTTGAGGCATTTTCGTTTCGTGCCATGTAATCAATCAGCTCCAGAGTTTCAGCTGCAGTCTTTCTTCCTATGGTTCCACCAGCTGCACCATTGACAATCATCCTAGTATCTGGTGTCATCCCATTGTAAAAGACTCCGACCTTCTTCTCATCTGGAAAGTCATATTGAGGGCATTTTCTAATCAACTCTTGGAATCTTGTCCAAGCTGCACAGAGGGTCTCTCCCGGTTGCTGAATAAAGTTGGTGATTTCATTCACCATCTTATTGTACTTTTCTCGAGAGAAAAGTTCAGCAAAGAACTTAGCCGCCAACTCATCCCATGTTCTAATACTGTTGGGAGGTTGTCGGTCTAACCATCTGAGAGTTTTCCCAGTCAAAGCAAAAGAGAACATACGAAGTCGGATTGCATCATCAGACACCCTGTTGTGCTTGGTGGTGTCATAGATTCTCAGAAATTTGTCCATGAAGTCGTGAGGATCTTTGTAATCCTCACCACCGAAAGTCGTCTTTTCCACCAAGTTGATAAGAGACGGGTTGATGTCAAAATTGTTGGCTTGTATCTGTGGCTGGATAACACTTGAATTCGGCCTTGTGAACATTGGAGCTAGAATTGACTCCATCAACTCCGCTGCAGGAGGTTGATTGTTGGGACCTCCTCCGGCGTTATTGTGATTTGGCATCTCTTGTATTGGTTGAACAGATTCACCAATCGGACCTTCCCAAATTATCTGCTTGGTAGCATTTCTCAGCTTCCTCTCAGCCCTTGTGATTTCAGGATCAAACACAAGATCCTCAGGAGCAAGTCTACCTCGCATAAAACTCAAAGAAGATTGTCAATAATACCTGCAAAATGCAGATCAAGATAGAACAAACCCTAAAATGATAAATAAATAAATAATAAAATAAAAAAAAATATCCAAGCTCAAAGATCAACGGTTATTTATAATATTGGTAATTACAATCCCCGGCAACGGCGCCAAAAACTTGTTGCAAACTCGGCAAGTTTACCGATCGTTCCAAGTAATAAAAGTGATAAGTAAAGTATCTTCTTCACAGGGATTGTAGACCAAGTACTACAATAACCAGTCCCCTTAAGTTGAACAGATCAAGAGAGGTGACAAATGGTGTTGATTTAAAATAAAAAGTAAATTGAAAAGTAAATTGCATATTTTTAGGGTCTTGTAAAACAGAAGAACAAAGTTGAATAAAAATATGTTTGAAAAACAATTGAGAAAATATTGCAGTAAGAGGACAAACACCTGTCTGATCCCCACCTTGTAATCTGAATCTAGATTTACATGCGATTTACCCATTGATCAAACAATTCACCATCTTTTATTTTATTGGTTAAGCCCTAATCCCTTAATGATCTTAACCTTGTTATCCCTATTAGAACCCTAATCCCTTAGTGATTCCTTTTCAGGTTAAACACATAAATCGGTGAATCTTTTGTTAGTATATGGGTTTCCTAGAGACAATCTTTTGATTAAATAAAGGACACTAGATGTAGAACTTTGTTTGTCGCAAATAAATGAAAGCACCATGTATTCAGTTTCATATTGTGTCTCGATATTATTGTTAAAATTATATGAACGAACTGGATAAACCCCTTGGAACAGAACAGCTTGAGTATCTGTGATGAGATCACGATCATGAGGATTTAAGGATATCGCATGTCTATTCCTAATTATATGTTCCTAGTCTAGAGACACTGAGTTTGGGGATCAGTGATCTCGGGTAAGACTAGTATGACTTATCTACTTGTATATGGATACAAGGTAAAGACCTCATGAGCTACAGATATGGAGATGTCTTAGCTAAAGTCGTGGGTGGACCTATAAGAGAATAGCTCACACTGAACAGACCCAAAAAGAGACTTTATGAGGAAATCTCACAGATAGTGTCATTAGAGTAATCTCTTTATATTTAGGTATGTCTTTCCTTAGACCAGAAGTTATTACCTAGACTGTATTCTTGAAGGCATGTCTTTATTGTATGCCTCGTCTGCCTGAAACATGGAGACTCATAGGTATACTGTTAGGTGTGTCCTAAAAGAGCACAGGGCTAGGGTAATAAGCTGAAGGAATTCGTCAAATCTCTGCGAGAGATTAGGTTATCTGTAAACCGGAGAAATCAGGATGACATTTACAGGGACTCGGGAATCTATGCATAGTAAAAGAGATCATGAGATGATGTGCCTTTAGAGTCAGTAAATTGAAGATTCCCTATTTCGAATAAAGCTTACCCTAAACCGCAGGGGTTGATACATTTCCTTACCCTAGGTTAATGGGAAGATAACCGAGACAAAGGGAAATACGTACGGTAACCGAATATATGTAATAGGATGATCAAGTCATTAATCTGACTAGTTCTGGGGCAACAAAGCATTGCTAGTGCTCTGTGTTGTCATTAATTGGGTTGTGAGCTTGTTGGGCCCAAGCCCAGTTATGTCAGAAGTTAAGTTGGACCTAATGGGTCACACACTAACACCTTGAAGTCATGATGAACTAGCTATAAAGGTATTGGGCCTAATAATGGTTGTTAGCCCAAGAAGCTGTTTGGAAGCCCACCTAAAAAGGTGGAGGGCGCATGGAGCTTTGTAATGGGCTTGGATAGTCCAAGACATTACTAATTAATTTAATTAGTTAAATTAATAATCAAACATTTGAATTTTGAATTTTGAATTTGAAATTTGAATTTTAAATTTGGAATTTGAATTTTGAAATTCAAATTTTGAATTTGAGATTTGAAATTTGAAATTTGAAATTGGATTTTGAAATTTAAATTTTGAATTTGAAATTTGAAATTTTTGTTGTCCAATTAGCAAGTGCACTAGTCATACAAGTAATAAAAATGATAAGTAAATATCGTTCCCACGAGGAACTGTGTCAAGCACTGATTATCCACTTGTTATTGATTTGAGTCAACCAAAAAGATTTGATTTGCATGAGTTTCTTGTCACTAGAAATGTAATTGCATAAAATAAGATAAGTTTAAAACACAAAGATATGAATATAATTTAAAACAGTAGTCAGATATCAATCTCCCTCAAGTATAAATTTATGAATGAATCAATTTCCATCATGACTTCTCTATCATGTGATGTTAATCAACCTTTTACTTATCACTAAGATGTAATGTCTTACTACCTTGATGGGTACATTAATCAGAAACCTCAATGTCTTGGTGATTCCTTTCATAATACTTGCATTAATTACTAAGGTCTTAAGATTACATTAATATTATAGCATCAATGTCTTGATTACTATAATACTAATTATGAAGTTGTCAACTTTAAAACAATGCAAACATGTCTGTTCTACACCATTTCCTAAACAAGAATAATTGATCAAGACAACTTCATACAAATCACATATTAATTATTCATAAATACACAGTTGAGTTCCATTGAATAAGACTACAAAGGACTCTACTCAGACATAATGAAAGTAAATACAAGAGAAGAAGAAATGACAAACTCCATTGTCATGGTAGTGGATCTTCAATCTTCAATTGCAATGCTACACTACTCCTAAGAATTAGTGTAAAAAGGCAGAATTCAGATCCTAAGATCTGATATATGAGAAGAGAGTAGAAAGATGGGAGAGAAAACTATCTAGATCTCTCCTTTTTTTCAGGCCTTTTTCCTTTTATAGTGTTACAAGTCTGCTGAAAAATAATATGGACGCTAAAACGGTCATACATGGGCATTTTAGCATCCGGCTTGATGCGTGACCAACTGCTTTCAACTGACTTGGGCGCTAAAACGGTCTGAATGAGCGTTTTAGCGTCCATGGCTGATAACCTCCCAACTGCTTTCAACTGACTCCAACGCTAAAACGCTTGATTTGAACGTTTTAGCATTTCAGAACAGAGAAGAATTGCACATTAGAGCGCTAAAATGCTCGGTGTAAGCGTTTTAGCGCTGAGCTCCAAAGGCTTCCAATTCTGATTTGCAGCAGCGCGCTAAAACGGTCTGTGTGGACGTTTTAGCGCTCAGCACCAGCAACTTCCTCCTTCGAACTGCAGCAGCGCGCTAAAACGATCTGTGTGGCCTTTTTAGCGCTCAACACTTAGGCAATTTTCTCCTCCAGAATCTTCTTCCTTCTTTTGATGCTTTTTGGGCTTCCTTTCCCTGCAAGACAATGTAGATTTTCACAAAGCTCTCAGAACTTGCAATTCAGGAAATATTAAGACATTAACCTCCTTATTCAACCAATTATTCGTACAAATTAATCCTAATTTATGCTGAAAAACCTGATGAACCAGGGGTTTATTAAAATTCCCAGATTTGGACATTGCTGTCCTCAGTAATGCACTTGCAACAAAGAGGGATTCCAGATTCTTACAAATGAAACTCATGAGGATAGACTGAATTCAACAAGGGATCACATTGATACAACTTACAACCATGCAATCTCTTATTTCTCATGACTTGCACAACATCCTATATGCTTTTCAACAGATTAGTACAGATGACATACAGAGACTTCCAAACAACACACCCCCTCACTAGGATCTTCTAAAAAATTGTGAGAATTTAACTCTCTTGCACACTAGTGTTTAGGGATCAACATGTCACTCATTCTTCACTGCACTCAAACTTCCATAGGCTTGCCCCTATTCTCATTATTGATGGCACAAATGATCTATAAGGTACATCAAAAAGGTCTTAACTTGGTTGGCAATGAGGCTTGGTGTATGGCTTGACTAGTGGTAAGGCTTTCTGTGGCAGGAAAAGTTCAGATCAAATGAATCAGATTCAGATAAGGGGGAATCACAATATTTGTCATTTCCTTCCTATTTCCCCAATCTTTCTTCCTTTTCATTCTTTGACTTTCTTCCTCCTTTTCTTCCTGACATTTTGTGTATTTAAAAAAAAATTTCTTTCTGTCCTTTTTCTTTCAGACACTTTGTGTCTTTTACCATTTCACTTTACCTCCTCCAAAAACTTAAACACTTTGTGTGGCACAACTTTTTTTTCTTTCTTTCCTTCTTTCTCATGTTTCAAACATCTCTTTCATTCACTTATTGCAAAGATACCTTACTTCCCACAAAGCACTCCACCTCTTATCACTTATCTGAACTTTTCAGTCTAAAGGAATAGATGTGAGAGTATATTAACAACAGATTAGGCTCAAAGGTTCATGCAACAGGAACTTAAGGGTTGACCTTTTAACTTTCTGGTTCAAGAAGGAAATTCCTCTACCTTATGCATCATCAGCCATTTCAAACAAGAAACAAGGCAAGTTCTAGAGTTAATCATGTAGTGAAATGCTCTCTGAACAAAAATTTCTGTATAGGCTCAATTTCCTCACAGTTCAGAGTGCATGCTTGACTTCCTCTCTATGCATCACAACTAATCTCTCTACTCTTACACATTGAATGAATCATGCAAACATTTCGTTTCTCAATATGCAAGGCATAAGATTGTATCCTTAATTTGATCAATCATCTAAAACTCTGATCAATCAAATCCTCATGAAATTTCATAAAAGAAAAAGAAATTTTTTTATCCTAATTAAATTTTGTCCTAATTCTAGACTACACTAACATCTAACTACACTAAAAATTATTCACATTAATAAAAACTAAAGAAAAGAGATTGAGATGTTCCCTGTTTTGGCTCATCCACTCGTGTGACCTCTCCATGCAGTATTCACTTGCCATTCGATCACATCACACCCACATTTCCCAGATTTAAACGTTTATGTCCCCAACAACTAATTTAAATCTAAAATAGCAGTGGACCACTGAAACGCATTCACATACAGTTATTAGCATCAGTACTATCAGAAATGTGAATCTACAAACAGTGAAATCTCAATGTACAGTAACAGATTACAAAATAACCAATATAAATGTACCAACAAAATAACCCAGATACTGAAAAAGCAAAACAAAATAACAGTGGGAAAACTACAAATCATGACTCCACAAAAGATGCAGCCGCCTCATCATCAGAGTCAAATGGGTCTCCTGGGTCATAATGCGGGAGCGGTGTATAATCTGTCCGTGCAGCACCTGTACTGATCCCTGCTCCTGCACTAACCCCGACTGATGGTCCGGCACCATCCTGACTCGCAGCAACTGGCTCTCCACCCGGGGCCTGAACATCCTGCTCAATGTCATCATCAGAGGACTCGCTGTCATCACGCATATGGGCGGCAGCTGCTGCCTCGAAAGCATCCTCCTCCTCCTCAGAATGAGGGTACACAGCAGGCTGAAAAGTGGACGTCTCAAGTCCCTGGGCCTCACAAATGTCGTTCAGCATCTTTATAACATGTGTCTGGAATGACTGCTGACCCGCCTGCATAAATTTGAGGCGACGACGTAAGTGGCCCATACGCATATCTCCATTCCTCAACCACTGTTCCCCTGCTCTAATGCGCTCTTCGAAGTCAGCATCCTCTGGCTTCTCTCCTTGCTTCCTCCCCGGTGTCAATCCCTTTGGACCTTCCCCTCCAATTCTTAACTGATCCCTGATCAGCTTGGCATCAATTTTGGGGTGCAATTTGACTTGCACTCCATTATCAGTAATGTCAACTCCAGCTTTCTGGCATAACAGCTGAATCAGAGAGCAATGGCCAAGAGAGAATGTACTGGTGTCAGAGTGTGCCATATCATAAATACTCTCTTGAAGAAGGGTAGGCAACTCTACTTTCCCCTTATTCATGATAGTGCAAATCAAAGCAGACCGCATCAAGTTCACCTCCGCCTGATTAGATGAAGGCATGATATTGGAGACAATGAAATGGAACCAGACTCTTGCTTCTCCATTTAACTGCCTCAACCACGGTAGTTTGGGATTGACCCCATCCTTTGTCATCTCCCATTTCTCCCCAGGCTTTGCAACTGTGTGCAAAGTGGGTTCAGCTGCCCCCAATTTGGTCCATCCCTCAAAGGTAGGATCCCTCCTCTTGGGTGGGACATCAATCTTCCGCCAATTTCGGCGGAAGTCACAAGTCAAGGCCTGAGTAGTGTCACTGCCTTTGATCTTCAGCAGCTTCTAGATGGTATAAGCATCATATTTGACCTGCTTACCTCTCACCCAACTCATGAAGGTCCTCTGCCCCCCTTGATCTCCATTGTAAGCATTGGCAAAAAACTCCCGGGCTATAGTCGGGCTGCTGTTCACCAATATCTCCCCAAAAGTGACCCATTCCCGTCTCCTCAGTTGAGACTGGAAATCTGGGTATTCATCCGTGTCCAAGATGAATTGGCGCTCCCGGACGAATGGCCTATGAGAGGTTTTCTTGTTGAAGCGGTCTTCATGTTCGACACTTTGCCAGAAGTGCTCATCATATGCAGGAGGTGGTGGTGCTGAACTTTTGGCCCCTCTTGCCCTCTTTTTGTTCTGTTTCTTTGGTGGTGAAGCCGACATATCTGGTACAACAAAGGAAAAGTCAGTGATGTAATGAACAATGTGGCATATAATTCCCAGATTTAAATGAAGAACATGATGCAAATTAATCCCTCATTACACCAGTGACACCCCCTTAATTCCCAGAATCAAGTAAAAATCATGTTGTGCAGCAGGGGCTGGGCGCTAAAACGGTCACATGGAGCGCTTTAGCGGCCTAGCTGCAATCCTGGTTTACACTGTCTGAGCGCTAAAACGTTGAGAACCAGCGTTTTAGCGCCCTGATTGTTCTAAGTCAGGCATTTCAACAAACACCTTTGTGTGTGTATGCAGTGGTTGAGCGCTAAAATGGTCACTGGGAGCGTTTTAGCGGTCCGGCCGTAATCCTGTTGTATCCAGTCTGAGCGCTAAAACGTTGAGAACCAGCATTTTAGCGCTCTGACTATTCTGAGTCAGGCGTTTTTGCAAACACCTTGTGCGTGTGTGCAAAGATTTAACATTGTGGTTCATTATACAACCTCAAAAACCCAGAACCAACATACGTTCAGCCTCCCAACAACATACCAAACACAAACATACAATACATGCCATGAATCATGATAAAGAAATGAAAATAATATAAGACGATTAAAAACTAAGCAGCCCTAACAACTCCTACATT
Source organism: Gastrolobium villosum (assembly GCA_032173675.1). Taxonomy (NCBI): domain Eukaryota; kingdom Viridiplantae; phylum Streptophyta; class Magnoliopsida; order Fabales; family Fabaceae; genus Gastrolobium; species Gastrolobium villosum. The sequence goes on from JAVKPL010001772.1 coordinate 167,050, forward strand.
CACACTCCAAGAACATGATGATAAAGAAGATGAAAGATGGTTCGTACCTGTGGTTAGTGAGATGAACAAATTCTGAGAGTGAAAATCGAAGAAGTATGCAAAGGTATGGAAGAAGTATGTGTAGAGTGAATATGAGGAAAAAAAGTGATGGAAAAAGTGAGGGAAAAGAACCGTGTATTTCAATTTTAAGTGACTCGGCGCTAAAACGTTGAGAAGTCACCGTTTTAGCGCCCAGGACCAGATAAGTTTACACACATGGTGTGCAACTCCACGCTAAAACGGTCGTAATGAATGTTTTAGCGCGCTGGACCAGAGAGCTTACACCTTATGCATTTGTAGAGCGCTAAAGCGTTCAGTTTGAACGTTTTAGCGCTCCAAGTCAGAGAGCTCTTATCTCAGAATCCTTGTAGAGCGCTAAAGCGTTCAGTTTGAACGTTTTAGCGGTACAAGTCAGAGAGTTCACCTTTCAGAATTCTTGTTGAGCGCTAAAGCGTTCAGTTTGAACGTTTTAGCGCAACAAGTCAGAGAGCTCCCACTTAGTGCAATCTCTTGGACGCTAAAACGGTCATAATGAACGTTTTAGCGGCCAGCACTTGTTAAAAATTTTCTTTTCTCTCAAAAATTGTCAACATTTTTCCCTCTTCTCTTCTTTCCACAAAATCTAATGATCAACATCACATACCTGGTACAGTGGGTTGCCTCCCACTCAGCGCGTGTTTAACGTCGCGAGCCTGACGAGTATGAATTAACTTACCTCTAGCAAGGCAACTGAAATCAGTTGCCTGTCCACAGCAGATCCAAGGTACAGTTTTAACTCTGACCATTTACAGTGAAACTTTGGTCAGAGTCGTGAGAACAGATTTCAACTGAGCCATAAGGCTTCATGCTTTTAACCACAAACAGTCCAGACCAACGGGACCTCAACTTTGCCTGGAAATAACCTTAACCTGGAGTTGAACAACAACACCTGGTCCCCTTCTTTGAAGTCCCTAGGTGTGATCTTCTTATCATGCCACAATTTAGTTTTCTCTTTGTACAGGCTGGCACTTTCATACGCTTGCAGGCGGAACTCATCTAATTCATCTAATTGCAGCAACCTTTTTTCACCTGCTGCCTTGGAATCAAAGTTTAAAAACTTGACTTCCCACAATGCTTTATGCTTCAACCCAACAGGCAGATGGCATGCTTTCCTAAACAACAATTGGAATGGAGACATTCCAATTGGAGTTTTAAATGTTGTCCTGTAAGCCCACAAGGTGTCATCAAGCTTTTTGGACCATGTTGTCCTGGCATTCCCAACAGTTTTCTCCAATATTCTCTTCAACTTCCTGTTGGAAATTTCCACTTGACCACAAGTTTGTGGGTGGTATGGAGTGCTTATCTTGTGTCTAACTCCATATTTTGCAAGAGCATATTCAACCCACCTGTTATCAAAAAGAGTGCCTGTAACATCCCGTCTAATTAAGAACCTAATTAAAATTTCAATTAGCAATAGGGTAGAATACGTATATGCGGATTATATATATATTTGCTCTAGGACGAAATTCAAATTTTAAATTAAGGAGTTATTGGTAGTACCTTGGAAGTTAAGTACTTATTCTATGCATGTGAAATTTTAGGAATAATGTAATAGGAAGCATAGTGTATTTAGAATTATGTACTCATTTAAAAGTACACCATTAATTTTAAGTAAGGAGTAAACCTTTAGTAAATAATTAGAGGTGCATAAAAATTAGAAGGGTTGGATTAATTCCTAAACAAGAAAACAATTGGACTTGTATGAACCCATTTATTTTGGACTTGGACCCTAGAACCCTTGACCTTAAGCAACCCAAAAATTCCCTTCATCCCAACCATTTTCCCCCTTGCGTTTTGGCTGCACAAAGCTCCTACATGGTGTGCTTAATTGTCCATTAAACTCAGCCTACATGTGCGCAGCCCACTGCCATATTGTTCAACCGTGGGACCTTGAGTATGTTTCCTCCCATATGTATCCACCCTAGGCTCTTCCTTCACATGGCATCTTTATCTCTTCATGCGCATGGTGCATAGGGAAGAGGGCACTTTGTTGCTTGCACCTTGTACAAAACGCTGCAGCATATGAAAGAAAAGGAGCTTCTGCATGTTTGACCAAGCTTCTCTCACCTATCACCATCATAACCTTCAACCCAATGCGCATGAGTTGTCCTTGGTTCTTGGTTATCACGCCTCCTTGCTGCATTGTGTAAGGAAAAGTTGCTGCATGCTTGATCCATCACCATCCAACCTTGTGCGCATAGGGCCTTGTGAGAAGAAATAGCTGCTGCATGCTCTCATCCATCACCATCAAGCCTCCTTCCTTGTGCGCTTGAACAGACCTTGGTTTAAGCTCCTTGCTTTTGCAGCTCACTTATCATCACTTGCACCTAATTTATGTCACATGTTGGTCCCTTGTGCAGCGCTGAAATGGGCAGGGAGCAGGCTGGTAGCTTGTGTCCTTATCATGCAGCCTAGGGAGGGTGAGAGGACAGATCTGCATAGCCAGAAATCTCTCAGTCTTCCCCTCCTTGTGCGTCTGAACAAGTGAGATCTCTGCTCACTTGGGAAGAGGAGCCTTGTGCATCCATTTTAAGCATACAACCATTAAGTTGACCAAAGCTTCTCATCCTCTGATTTCTGACTTGGACAGCCCCCTCACAGATCTAGCATGCGCAGAATTCTGCTATCCTTGCAGCCATAAGACCATGTCTTTGCTTGTCAACCATTCAGCCATCATTTCCCTTGTAGCATGCGCTGTCTTGGGCAGAAAGAAAGAGCTGATGTTTGTCACTTTTGATGACTTAGTGCAGCAATATGTTACACGTATTCTAGAGACATATGTGGTCAGTAGGCATGCCTCTTATTTGGAGCAGAAAACCCTCCCTTCCTTCTCTGTGCGCGCCCCAAAGAGAGGAGACTCAAGTCAACTTTCTGACTTGTGTTATGCTTCTATTAAGTTTTCCAAGTTTCCTTTCTTTTACTTTCCCTTGTGCAGATTGTATAGTCAGATGTCAACTTGCCTAACCAAACTAACTCCTCCCCTCATTCCCTTGGTCGTGAGTGATTGATTGAGAAGACAAGTCAGAAGTGGTATTCCTCCTTTTCCCCTGAACTATGAACATCATTGAGGGAAGCCAACTACTCCAAACACACTCTTGATCTCCTTTGACCGTGAGCAGTCTTAGGAGGGACCTTAAGGAAACTCTAGTCATTCTCCTTAGCCTCGAACTCTTGCATAAGACACCTAACCTCATCTCTCCTTTTCACCTCCCTTGGCTATAAGTAACCATAAGAAGAAGAACAAGATATTGAGAATCAAACCTTCAAACCGTAAGAACATAACAAGACACTTAAGCATATTTCTTCCTTACTCTGATTCGACCTTGTGGCAGCAAGCAAGTAGTTTAGAAAACCAACTTACATTCTTTTCTTCCATCCCTTGTTCGGTCAAAGACCTATCTTGTAGAGCTTGGGACCAAAACCAACATCATTTTCTACTTCCTTGTGTGCTGTCTAGGAGTGAAGAGCAAAACTCATGGCTGTCTCATTTTGCTCGGTTGGAATTCTGAGTGTGTAGACAAGAAGGTAAGCTCAAAGCTCTTGTATTCTTCTCTTCTTCCTTGATTGGTTGTGGCTGCATCCATGTTGTATAAGTTCTGGTTTTTGTTTGGCTTTTCTTTCCACCTTCTCGGTCTGCTTAGCTGTGGTAGACA